>NNCF01127011.1:310101-333201 GCA_002313205.1 Laupala kohalensis
CTCATTTTTATTCCAAGCAAGCGGTTTCTGCCCAGTTGTGTACTGAGAGTTTCTCAAGGATTCAAATAGTTTCTATAAAATAACCTCATTGCTATAGTATGATCCAAGATATATTTCAATTTCAAAACTAATTTATATGAATAGCAATCATCTTGATTTATCAGAAACTAAACCGTTTATCAAACAATCATATAGTTGACACTACGATAGAATTTTTGTTAAATAATTTTGCAATCGCAGCCAACGTATTGTATTTTATTAATAATTTAGTCACGTCAATATAAAAGAAAAATAATTACACTGTCCACAATTTTGAGATAATTGCAACATTTCACACCAATTTCTACTTCAACTTCATCACCCCCCGAAGTTTGTCTCCTTGCTTAATATACATTCTGAATACTTATATAAAACTAACTGATCCACTAAGAAATTAACTTTCTTTCTCCAATGTCTGAGGTATCAAAATGAATTCCTTATCCCAACCTTCTGTAGTACGGCTATAACAGTTCCCTTCATGTATTTGTTTTTTTCCGAGATGTGAGATCAAACAAATTTTTGGATGAGACGCAGGAAAAAGTAAACTGTTCATCAACACTACCAAAATTCAAACACTGATAATTAATGGTGATATAAATTAGATTTTTCCCAGAATCATAAAACTCACACACGCTTGGCTTCGTGTTGTCGTGAAACAAACAGCGGGGCGGTTTTTGACCTTCTTTCAAGCAGGCGATGGCGGACGGACGTGTTCGCTGATTCGGTTCAAAAGGGAGTGAAATAGACCCGACGCAGTAACTCAAGAGAGATCCCGTTGGTACGCTACGATTCAAATCATCCTCAAATCACCTTCACATCTGGAGGGCGTCACCCCGGGGCTGCCAGTGAAACTCCTGTCTCTCTTTCCACCCTACAGCGTAGGCCTCCCACCCTACATGTAACCTACATGTAGCGACTCCACAACTCTCCAGTATAATCTCTCTCGCGCGACTCGAAGGCTACAATGACCACCAAGGAAAACCTGAAGTCGAATGCAGGTCTCCGCAGTCACCGCCAGCGCACCGCAGCTCATGTGTAAGTTGTCACTGAATAAACTGGACATCTAATCACGAAGGACTGTTTCTTACTCATATATGTTTCCTCATATACGTTCCGCTCGGTCGTTTCTTAACACAACAATTGATATAGGGTAATGTTGCTCACCGTAACAGTGATCTCAGCTAATAAAATTGAATGGTTGTGAGGTGGGAGAGAGTATGCAATCTGGAGTCGCAACTTGGATTCATTACTGACAATAGATTATTGGTAATGATGACCCTGACCTGGGGGCCGGGGCTTCCGCGATCGCTCTCTTCTCGTGGACCGTGGCGGAGCGACGCGGCGAAGTCTCGGACCGACGAGGGGTCGGAAACCCCCCGCCAGACCCTCGCATACTCAAGGAACCCCCAGTTTTGCTCCGCCGCATACTACCGCTGCTTCGCGCCATTATGTCCTTCAGCTTGGACATATCGACTCGCAAGCCGCGCACGTCCGCTTTGATGTCCTTCATGTCCATTCGCAGCGCTTGGATGTCGTTTCGCACCTCCCGCATCATGGGCGAAGGGGAGGAGACGGTGGGCGTCGCGGGAACCACGTTGCGTTGAGGAACCATCTCGCGAGTCGTGGTGCGCGTCGTGATTAGCTCTCGAGGTGAACGACTCGTCGGAACGAGCTCTCGAGGAGACTGATTGGCAGGGACCAGATCGCGCCTTGGTGACGGCACGACGGCTTTCTCCTGGAAGAGGAAAGCGACGCTTAGCAAAGCATCACGAATTTATGAACTTCCACCCCAACCACCAACAGCGATAGCGGATTGATACAATTTCGCTCCCATTGTTTCACTGAAGGTATTGAGAAGGTATTCCTGAGCTGGAAACATTGGAGACTAGGAGAAATCTTCAGATGGAGTTTCCACCACCAGCGTTTGTTCGAATACCCTATAACTCGTTCTCCCGAAGTACGAAATTAGGTGGATAAACACACCCGATGGCTTATAAAACGCGTCACGTCAAAAATATGAGAAAATGATTTACTCAGTACTCACATTACGAAATTAGGGGGTACCTAAAACTGTCCCCTTTGGTACTCTAGTACTGTATTATCCTTCATCCATTTTTTTGGCGACGGCTAAAAAAGTTATTTTGTGGACGGAATAAGGTGTCTACTCTCCTCATCATGTAACTATTAAATCAAACCCACATTAATTATACACTACGGGGATAAGCTGCTCACAAGTAAACTCTAATACCATCTTTTATTTTCCAGGTAAGAGAATGGTAGTGTCACTTCTTTGATCCGAACCACTCCGTCAATGTTTCGAACTTCGAACATTTACGAAAAATGTGTTAATTGTAACAAAATATTTCTCTCAAACAGTCATTACACATTTAATTAACAACTGAACGTTATCAATGTTGCTGTTCTTTGACAAGGAAAAGAAAATAATCAATTAATACAACTCCCAATCCATGAATTTGTGAATGAGAAATGTTTCCCTTGAACAACACCTCTGTGTGTTTTAAGAGCATTTGATTTATATTTACCGGATTGGACGAGTTGTTCCCGGCCAGTTAAATATTCACGGAACCATTTTAATGTTAGATTAGCAAAACCTATATTTTTTCATATAGCTAAAAGAATTTCATGGTCGACGGAATCAAATGCTTTACTAAAGTCAAGGAGTATTAATATGGTTACTTCACCGCGGTAAATATTTTTTATAATATCTTCAGTGACTGTCAGTAGAGCCGTTCCTGTCTCTTCACCAGTTCGAAAACCTGACTGATTCTCGACTAAAATGCTATTTTTCATTAAATAACTTTCTATTTGATTTTGAACCAATTTCTCAAGCACTTTTGAAAATGTTGCAAGTATACTAATCGGTCGATAATCGCTTGGAGTGGTGGGATGAGAGATTTTTTTGCAATGGGTGAACGAGAGCCATTTTCCATGCAGTTAGATAGGAACCACTACAGGGAGAAAAGTTTATTATGCCTGTAATGGCTGGTATTGCTATATGAGCAGAAAGTTTTAAGGGCCTAGTATTTATGCAATCAGATCCAGATGCGTTAGATTTGAGACTTTTAATTTTGTTAAGCATTGTACCTGAGTTTACACAAGAGAAGTAGAAAAGATCAGTATGTTGTTTTTCTGGAACTTTTATTAATTCGAGAGTATTAGATTTTACTATATCACTAAGATCCGGAGCAGAATTCATAGAGTATTGGTTAAGATCGTTTAGTGAAATATTAACATGTGATGTGGATTGACATTTCCTGGCACCAAGACTTCGGAGAGTTTTCCACTGAGTTTTGCTATCGTGATTTGCTCCCAGAAAATGATGAAAATAACTAATGTTAGCTCTTTTAATTTTGCTAGTGACTAAATTTCTTAACTTTTTTTGAGTATTTCTATCACTGTCACACTTTGAGCGTCGGAAAATGTTATGAGCTACATTCCTTTCCTTCATTAAATTTCGTATTACGTTAGTTATCCACGGAGCCGGGGGACGAGTTACGATAGCCGTTTTCAATGGCAGATACTTATGTGCTGAGTAAGTAAATCCGAAAATATTTTGACTTGATCAAAAGAAATGATCAAAAGAGTTTTCATTATACACGAGTTCCCACGGATGCATCGTTCCTTCTACTTGAAACGCTTCTAAATGAACATTTTTGAAGTCACTGTAATTGATTTTTTTTTTGATTGTACCTAGGAGATTTAAGATTATACGAGACGTACATAACATCATGTTTTGATATTCCCGGAACGGGTGTCAGTCCGTGAAGAAGTACTTTTTCTATATTGGACACAATGATATGATCAATCCACGTTTCGGTCTCTCTCTTATGTGTTGCTTGGAGTGGAAGAATCCTTTAGATTCAGACTAACAAACAAGTTTCTGAAATTAATAGCTGCGCATGACGTTTTATTAAATTGAAGCTGAAATCTCCCATTATAATAAAATGTTCGTGATGACAAACAAATTTCGATAATACATTTAAGATATTGTCAATATTACTGATTTTAGAAGGAGAGTACATCGCCGATAATACACACTTTTTGGTTAACAGTTGTATTTCAAATACCAGATATTCTAGTTTTTGATTTGCTTCTTTTTCGGATGAATCTAAAACTTTGTGCAGAATGTCGTCTCGGAGAAAAATTCCCATCTCCCCGATTTACTCGGGAAGAATTAATTCATCCCTATTCATATGAATCATGGTGATGGGTGACCAAATGACCTCACCTTCAGCGTGACATATTTCATTTTAATCAATAATGGTTCTATTGGTCTCCATTGTGTACACCACATGGAGCTCCGCCGTCGTTACTTCCGCGGCCTTGAGTCACGAACGCGTACCTGTAGAGACTTCCTGGGTTCGTAAGCATTCCTAATGTGGGTCGAATGCGGTCGTCGACTGAAGGAGCGCGCGGGGAACGACGTGGCCACGACGACGGGTTCATCTTCAGTGCCGTACGGGAGAACTGCCTCGGAGGCTGCGGTCCCTATGCTGCTCACTCCGGCACCTCGCACCGATGAAGCGTTGGTGGCCGAGGCACTGCGTGGGTGGCGACCGTTACCTGCCACCTGTCAACCAATGGCACTTCTCTAAACTAAACCACTGAATACCTAAACTAAACAATGAACTAGTTAGGAAAAATACAGATATGTCGAATTGTCTGTTTTTGTAAGTTACGTGAGTCAATGGTCACACTTCATCTTCATCATCTTATATATCTTCTCATTCCATCTACTTGTTTGAAATTGAATTAAAGTCCGTCAGTATTTTCTGGTGACAGCAATTTTTCTCACGCCCGAATTGCAACAGTGTGTTCACTAACCTTGTTCACGCTTTGTAATGATCAATAATTATTAACTGTTAAAATATTTTTAAATTATTTAAAAAATGTACAAATTCTAGGGGCATAGCTTTGACAGCACTATTTGTAACCATTCGTATTGCTTACAGAAATACTAAGAACAAATTTATCATCCAAAAGCACCAAAATATAATTGTGTGTGACTTTGAAACAAATTAAAATTATGTTTTATTTTTCAAATTTTATTGTCACAAATATGTTTTTGTAATAATCTCGAGTACGGGTAATTTACCCACAATTGCTGAAGTATAATAATTCATTGTTTTCAAACCAACAAAGTGAAATTTTCATATTTCCCCCATATTTTTCTTCAAATATAATATATAAACAATTCGTGAACACCTTTTTTGAACGTGAATTCATAATCAGCAACCGTACAAACTCAGTGTACTCAAATTTGTGCAAATGGCTTCACTTTTGCACACCATGACCAACTTTTGGAGATCATGAATCACTGGGAGACTCGCACGCGTCTACTTATCTTGTTGATAACTAACCACATCGAGGAACTCCTTGTACTTCTCGGGAGTGAGAAGGATGGTGCCTCGCGCGCGTCGTGGTTCCCCGGACGCCTGCGTCCCCGAAGAGGAAGGTGCAGACATTTCACGCTTCAAAGACTCTTGCGTGAGCGCGTTCAGAAAATCCTGGTATTGGCGCAACGTCACGGTCCCAGCCACATCTCCCTGCCATGTAAATCACGGAATCACAACCTCCTTCACCACACTGCAGATTATCGTTTGAATACGACCTCCGTATACGGCGGGGAATTTCGCCAGAAAATCGTGCGCACAAATTGGGGATGTATGTGGCACCTTCTCTGGGATGGTGGTCGAAAATCGAACTGCTTAGCATTAGTCCCATTATAGCGCTGTCCAATGATAGGGAAACACTAGTGTTATCTAGCTAGTTCTTTATGTACTGTAACAGTTTAAATTCACACCATACATCCACAGAAATCCCCAAAATTAAGATCGAATTCAAAATGCGATATGTAGAAGTCTTATGCATACGATAATGAGGGTTATGATGAAGCAGGCTGTGAATGGAATAAAATTCTTATAATTAACGTAATGGTTTACACTCTGTGTCTCAAAACCACGTACATTAAGAGAGGCAAATCTTTCCCATATTGCGTGCACAGTTAGGCCTACTTTGGAAGCTGATAAATATTTATAATTATTTCTTGATTTATTTTATCACAATTTTATGCTACATGACTCATAGATCTTTGAACTTTTGAAAGACAATTAACTTATTTGGATTTTAACTGGTTATAGGTGAAAATTAACCCTGAAAGTTGCCGTGTAGGGGTTTTACAGCGCTGACTTCATGATCACTTAGTCGGAGTTGAGTTCCTCTATTTGAAGTACTTTTTTTTTTTTGCGACATGGCTAACGATTTTCTCCGTTATCTAGAGAATATTTCCTATGCAATCTGTGTATCTTTACCAAGATTTCTTTTCTTTGCCATTTTGCTCAGGTTTCTTGACTTACATTCCCACTTCTATTTCTCTCACTAGTGTTGACAAACGCGCCTGGAGTATTGTTGCGAAGCTTTGTTATACGTTCAATCCCTTAACCGTATTGGGAAAAATATTTATTCCAGCGGAGTTATGATAAAAAGCCGTGGTCAAAAATGCACGATGCAGCCTCTTCATAACTTTCAAATTCCACTGCCATAATGAGCAATGGATATCGGTAGGATACCGAATATATTAGAAAAAAGAACTCACAAAACGTATTAAGTAACAAAAGCACAACTACAAGAGAAAAAACCATTGAGAAACAACTACGCTACGCCAAGAAAGGAAGAAAAAAGGAAAGATATGAAGAAAAAGGAATCCTTTCCTCTTACTGGGACCGTTGGTTTCCCGGGAGTCCTTAGGGTGCTTCATGAACGCTATAGAGGTTATAAATTCCGTATTCTCTATATTTATTCCCAGAATATAATTGAATCATTTAATTTACAAACTCTTTCCATGAGTAGTTATAAAGTTTACTTCGTAATCAAATATTTCAAGATCTGTAAAATCCATATTTTTAACAGTATTCTGCGGCGCAGTATTTACAGGCCACGATAATTCCTTGGTGCTTCGTTTTTCTTAAGATGTCGCCAACGAAATTAAATTTATCATAGCCCAATATATTTCAGTCTAATATTATTAAAGACTTCTTGATTTGATATGACCTCAATCGTCTAAGCTCTCTATCGGTGGCGAGGTACTGTTGATTAGAAGGAATCACATCGCTCTCAACCGTCTAGGTAATCACTAAAACTACAACATGGCGGGCAAAATGTGAAGGTTTCGAGCAGTGCCTCGGGACCAACTGGATAACCAAACTTTTTTATATCAGTCAATAGTTTTCAGTCTATGTCTGTAAGTAATGAAATCTCAAAGAACTGTCTGTATTCCTAAATGAATTAAAAGCAAGTGAGATCGTACCTGGTGCATCTCAGGATGGTTAAGGGGCGTTGCAGCTCTAGGGATGGATGACCCGCGAGTACGTCCCTTGAACGGAGACTCTGCAGAAGGCGCCACTCCGATCAACCGTCGTCTCATAGACTCTTCGTCAACGCGACGCTGGTCCGATTCTCGGTGCCCGCGCACTATCGGGTGTTCCGCTTGGCGCTCGATCGCTCTCCCGCTATGAGGATCAATCTGGCGCTCAAAGGGGTCGGACAGGTGGTGGAGATGCCGGTCCGATGGATGTTCTAGCGGGCGCTCGGGCACACGGTCAAGCGCCTTACGATCGGGCTGACGCTCCAGCTCTCGGCCGCGGCCTCGCATCATACAACGCATTTCAGGAATAGGCTCACGTTGAACCTCTCTCCGCACTCCAAGGATCTCCCAATTAGCTCGATCCGAGGACTGCGTAGTCGATATGGGTGGGTGACTAGGTTCGGTTTTCGCTCCGGGAGGTACATAACGCGAAGACATATAGTCAGAGTAGTGCGTTCCGCCGGGGACACCCACTGCGCGCAAGCCGCCGGGAACGTTCGTGGCGACAGCGGAGGCCGAACGGTTCGGGAACGAGGTCAGCACCGTGGTCCGCTGCGGGTACCGGAATTGCTGCGACGAGTGCCGACGTGGCGCCTCCGGTCGTTGGCGCATCATTGAAAGTTTGTCACTAAGTCCCTGACGAACTTCCTGCTTCCCTATCCCAGGACCCGACATAGAACGCGCTCGCGATATGGCAGATAACGCAGCCACCGATGAAGTACCCACCGCGGCTCGGCCCTGTCCCGGTACCATTCCTTCGTTTGGTCCCAGAGACTCTCCGGCAGCTGTAATGCCGGGTTTAGGAGGATGGCTGATCATGGGTTTCGGAGGCATCCTCATCGGCTGTCCCGGTGAAAGGCCCGGCATCTTCTTTCACTTCTGCGTTTACCCCTACATACATACATATATTCACAATACTCTCGAGATCAATAGATTAGGTTCCTTAAATGAATTTCGGTTAATATTTCCAAATAGGAAAAGAAACGTCACCTGAAGAAATCTTCAGAAGTTCGCTCCGCCAGCCTCTCTTGTCTTGTTAACGCTCGTCCCGATTATGTGATAAACCAGCTTTGCTCACCCGTGCCCTTCACCACACTTTGTTCCCCTGCTCCTGAGCAACCTTTCTGAAGTGAAAGCTTTGAACAACCTTTCCGAATCCTTTTAGTCGTAAGCAGCTCCTCTTCGTGGGAAAGTAGAGCCAATATCTCCGTCCCTCAGATGCTGGAGACGGGATTGAGATGCGGATCTTCCTGGCGCTGTCAGAACGCCTTCGTTTCGCGGTGACTACCGCAGAACCACCTGACGGTCGGAGGTGGGGCAAGCTCTTCGAAGCCAACGACACGTGGTCTGGCGGCGTGACGGGCGCGCTGGCTTTCCGGCGCGTCCACGTCGCCTTCTGCTACATCTGGATGTCGCTGCACGGATGGCGCCATGTGGATCTGGCACGCCCTTGGACTCGAGTACGTAGACCGCCGAACGCGGAGGCCGACAGCGGTGAGAACCTCCCCATGCGACGGCAGGCAGACCCTGCGCAAGCAAACGCGTAATGACGTAGACTACCCGACAAATTCTTTTACACGAGTCTGAAACAGCATTGTCTTAACTATGCCGGTCAGTAATGATGACGCGTCCAATGTGAGCGAAACCTATTTGACATTAAGTTAAACGAAACGCAGCAAGGTCTAGTCGATCAGCATACTGTGGACGCACCTCTAGAAACGCTACCTTCATTACTGTGAAAGTGGATTGGCATTACTAAAATTAAGAAATTTTAAAGTAGCACGTCGAGGACAATGACAAGTGACAACTCGGACGTGATTTTCTTTTCAATGAGGTAAATTACGATTGATGAACCGTTCCTTCCATTTACTTTAGTGCTATGAAGTCATCTAAATATCCTGGAATACCAGACCATGAAATGGTTGGGCGAGCTAGCGTAGACCTAAGAAAGCTTCGAAACTGTTAGAGCCATTAAAAAGCTGTGGTAATCATATTGAGAAAAATCTGATGTCATGCCCTCATATATCTCTTTGTAATTTATTTTTATGGAAATATTTTAACTTTTATTGAATTTCAAATAAACTTCTTTTTTAATTTCAAAAATAAATATGAATATGAATATTAATATATTTCACATATATTGATATTTGTATATCGATTGAAATATATCCATTAAATAATGATTGTAGACGTGAACTATGTCAATTATAGTTATCACTTGAAAGTCTGCAAAAGATGATTAATGATAGGTCATATTTGCGACGTAATTCGTAGGTACGAGACAAGTCGTATAATGAAGTGAAATCCCTGAATGCAGTTCGTCGCGAGAGAAGGATTGCGAAGATTTTAGAATCAAATTTCCTCATCGTAGTGTCTTCTCAGCCACGAGGCTCTGATCTGTATATTCCGTCCGGCTAAAACACGTTGCCAATTCTGCTATTCCCTGCCTTAACTGAATTTGTTACTCATTTAAAATGAAATTTTAAGAATAAAAAGTTTTCTGTATCATATATTTTAAGGATTTATATAAATAAATATTATGGAAAAGAAATTAATACCATGTTATTTCTATGTAACAGGTCATCACTGAAAGCAAACTTGTTTGATATTTTGAACAATTTTTAAGTATTCCGAGTTCGTTGAAACACCCGGTACATAGTGGAGTGCAACAACTAAATAGCTGCTCACCTCGTCAAAAGAGACTATAAATGCTTTGAAGACACATTTCATTTTCCATGTTAATATACACTGTTTTCCACTAGTTTATGATTATAATTGAGTGTTTCATAAAGAAATTATAGTACGTTAGAAAGCAGTTACCGAAGTTTTCCGTTAATAGTGAGTTACTGTTTCTTCCTTTTCCATATATTTAATGACAACTTATTTATTTAATTATTCCATGGTAAATAAAACAAATACCTAAATTAAATAATATGTTCTGGTTTATTATACACAAATGACAAGTGTAGCAAAAATGAGTGAAAAAGTAAATGAGTGAAGGTAAACAGTAATTCTCAAGGATGTACAAGTTAAATCTCTCATTCAAGAGAAAGATTAAAAATGGTTGTCACAAAATGGTACATCATTCCCTTTATTTCAATTGAGAGTTTGGGGCTAGCCAACGTCCAAGTCATTAGAGCCCATCGTTCCCTATTAATACAAAATTTCCATAGTTACCAATGCATTGCCTGTTAATGACATGAAAGTTCAGGAAGGGAAAAAAAAACATTGTAAATTTCATGACGAATTATCGCGAAGCTTGCTGTATTATACATACTTAGGTACTAATGAGTTGTGTGATTATATCCGTGACTCCTTTCAAGACCCCGTAGTTGTAATGCAACTTACATTATGTTGACGTTTATTCCGTTAAATTATGTTGACGTTTGCTCTCAACCGTTCATTACGTAGGAGAAAATATGAAAATCAAGATCAAACATAGAAGGCACAGAAATATTCTATTTCAGTACAGAAACGAATCTCACCATAGATACATAAAAATTCTTGTAAAAATAATAAATTGGATCTCCAGAGTCGTGACTGCCACGCAAATTATGAAACTAGTGTTTTCAACATATCTCACAGAGATACTGTCTTATAGTAGATTTTACTTATTTTATTTTTGTTACGTATTGCAGTAGATTAAAGATGTTTTGGGACGCTACGTCATTACCATTGTTCTTCGTATCTGGCACTACAGCCCTTTGTGGGCTTTGGCCTTCGCGGAGGGTAGAGCTCGCGCGATTTCTCGACTCCGGTACTAGAAGGAGAAGATGTGGTCAACGTCATTACCATTCCTCTATGAAAATCTCTTATGTATATTTTTGTTCTTCTTCTGGGTACTTATACGTAATGATGTCATTATATCAGAAGAAAATGATGACGCGTCGGGAATTGAATCCGGGATCTCGTAGAGTAATTACAGGAGCACTAACCACTACACCACTCATTTGCCTCCCACCACTATACTTGAATTCCATTCAAGTTTGACATCCGTTAGACCTTTCCACCTGCCTTCCTTGTCTCAGCTTTGATGGATTTAGCAAAGGTACAAAATCCCGAGACTCGCCACTGATGACTTGGAGGGGTAATTACAACCCTATGCGCAGGTATGCAACACGTTCCTGGTGCCTCTACCGAGACATGTGGTGAGTGTGAACGCAGTGTGGCAACCGTTGGAAGGGCGATTGTGGATGGCGTTGGTTGTGGCACTTCTGGTTATGGCTTCAGTCGTCACTGCGGTCGCACGCAAAGTGCCTTCCTCCAGCAATGGTAAGGCATCTCACTTTATATATATACACACACACTTTGGTTGTCCGAACAAACTGCGTCTCAGTAGACAGAACTACCTACGTTTTGACCAACCTGTCATGGCCTTCAAGTTTATGTACCGAGTCGAAAAGACATTAAGTCGCTCTCACACTCTGCACCCCGAGTACGTCACATTCAATATACGGCAGCCGAGTTGCCGTTTATCTGGCACATTTATCATTTGGTACATGGACATGATTTGTAGCACTTTTGACTGAAATATTTGAACTTTTTATTTTCTCAAATAGGACTGTACTTTTTCAGCGCTGCTGTAAAGCCCAAAAAAGAACGAATACAATGATCAATATTTATTGAATTTAACAATCAACTGAAGCATAATAGCGTCGCCAATATATAAATATTTTGTGATGCTGTCAAACAGAATAAATGCATTATTGCAGCGCCAAAAATCCTCAGTCCGATACCAGATGAGTTTAGCCTGCTTTATATTGTAAAATGATTAAATGTTCTCCAGGATGTTGCGTTGTTGTTATTCGTTCAAATTCCGTAAATGCTGTGGGTTTGTTTTTCGCATTTTCTCGCCTAGTATCACTGGAAATAAAATACGTAGTTCCACCAAAAAGCTATAAACTGTCAACCAGCAATAAAAAGCAATAAATCTTATACTTCCATCAATTATAAAAACTGAAAATTAAGAAGAAAACATTTGGTCACCAGAATGCTATTAATTTTGTTTTCGTGCTCCGAAAAGATTTTTTAATTCCAATTCGACTCACACCCTTTTAACGCAGTTCCATACGAAATAAAAACATCTCGGTGAGGTCAGACTCCATTCACTTAATCTCAATTTAAGACAACAATACTGTCCCACAACACGCCCCGAAGGTACCCAAAGGAGTTCGCGGAGGGTAGAGCTCCGCAATTTCTTGGTCTCGACACTAGGAGGAGGAGATGTGGACGAAATATCGCTCCGACCGGTTTTATCCCAGGATAGACCTGGTACACATTTTACAGCAGTCTGAGTAGGCCTGGGAGTCATTCTGGATGAAAAATTCCCACCTCACCGGGGATCGAACCCCGGAACATCCAGCCTGCAACTCTACCCACTGAGTCATGCTGACTGTCAATTTAAGATGAAACATACAAATGATGTGTATGAAAAACCTTTCAAAGCCCCATAATTTACAACTTTCAACCGCATGATATACTACTGCAAGTTCTATATGCCACACAACACTAGACTTGTTTACATATTTAAAACAGGAATAATTACGAAAAGAGAAAGTTTCTGAGATTACAACATGTGCTTCTATATTTACTGGATAAACTAATCACGAGCGAAGGATTATAGCTAAGTATAGAAGGAATGTCTACTTCAAAACATTAACCTTTCGCCACAAGAACAACATGCTACTTTGAAAAGGTTATAAACATTTTGACTAGCTCAAGGTTATGTCTTGTTAGAAATAATACGCCACCAAAACATACTTTTAACGTTTAACAAAATGCGTAACTTACGTCAAGGATGATAGTTCTTTCAAATGTCGGATATGCTCAAGAATGATATTTCTTCACTCATAATTTAAATCACTTAATCTAGATAATAAATATAAACATTCAGACTACATACTGATTCTTTATTGTTGCCTAGATACGACATGAAACATCAAAACTATTTCAAGTCCTACACAAAAGCAGTGATGGCTGTTTCTTTGGGGATTGCTATCTTCTTGCATTTCTGATGCTTCGATCATACTTCTATTTTCAAAGTAAAACTTGTACGATTCTAAGATACGTTAACAACCCAACAAATAATAACTAATCGCACCAACAGTAACACCAGAAAATACGACCAAAATACCACAATTCGTCTTCAAGGTTTTCAGTATTTCATTTATTTTCTTACTAGCTAATTACTCAGTGTTCCCCGGAATTCTTCTTACATCAATCTTCTTTTACTCATAAAAAAATAAAATATATGTATATTGTAATATAGACAAAAATAATTTTACTTAATTGTTTTAAAAAACATACATGCAGCATCTAATTTTAAAAATTCATAATAATACAAATGTAATTCGAAGCTTGATTGTATACACTATTTTGGGTTTTACCTCTAGCAACAAGAATAAATAAATCCTTGGATGAAACCATCCTTGAACAAGCAACGTAAAATTGTCCGTGAGAGAAATAAATTAATAGAAACGACACCAACTAACCTACCACACCACTTCGCCATTTTCATTGGAGAGTTAGGGGTATTTATGCGACATCATTTCACTGTTTATCGTCTGAAACGCCCCGAAGTCTTTTTCTGTTAAACATTTTAACGAGACCCTCCCTTCCCACTCCACTAGGACTGTTATCCCCTACCACCAACCTCAAGGATGGACCAACTCTGACATAACATTTTATTCATGTCAGCATCTAAGGTAGAACGAATTTACTCGTCGGGAGCCGTGCCGGTCAAATTTTCGCTTCCGAAGCTAGACACAACGGCGGCAGCACGGCTGTACCATTTCATTGTAACGCTTGTAAAATCTAAACTATTCGTCCAAATTTTACTATTTTCAGACTTCTTACCGTTTTAAATGCACAAAACAAAGAACACATTAAATCTGATGATGGTTCAGTTTTTTCTTTTTAAATTTAAGCATTTTAATCTTTCTATTTTCAATAAGTTTTTTCGATAATTTAAGTCAATCTCTGTGGATAGATATATGCTGTCGCGGACTTTTTTACCGAACTCTTTGAGGTGAATGATATTGCCATACACAGTTGTCACCTATCTCGAACCTTTTTGGCAACGTAAGCAAATATGCTGCATTTTCCCACGACTTCATAGACATTTATCATCAAAAATAATTTTCTTTTATTCTTTTCACAAATTTTAAAAATTAAAGTTAGTTAATGTTCTTCCTAAATATTTAAACTATCTCCTTGACAAATTTCATCACGATTCTTTCAGCAATATAAAAGGTAACAAACGGACAGACACACTTTCTCATTTCGCATTTATATATTAGTATGGATTACCCTGACACAGCTTATCTTTTTAAAAAAAGTGCTATGTTGAAGTGGGAATTTACGGTTGGAAGGTTCTCCATTACTCCCATTTTTCTAACAACCTTAAATAATTTGATTAAATATATTATTAGTTTAAAAATTGTTTATTGAAAAGGATTTCTGAATTTAAATTATAAAGTAAGAAATAAAATGGTACTCAGAATTTGTAAGCTGGTTCTTTCAAGTTCAGTTTTGTTTTGAAAATATCTAAAAAATAGCGTATTTCTCAAAACCTTTCAAATATCTCAAAACGTTCGTCCAAGTGCTGGTCAATAACAAAATATTTTAAAATAATATCATTATCAATATACTAAAAAGGAAAAAAATTGTATTAAAGTCGTGACGAAGGGGTTGCTGGACTCTCGTCTTGCGTCTTACTTTGCCGTTGGGTTTCACTCGAAGGGAAGTGAAGGGAAGGAATTGTAGGAAGCAATTCCCTATTGAGATCGTTGTGAGAGGAAGGGGATTCCAATGAATCATTCGTGGGTTTCTATCATGTCATCAGGGTGGTATTTTGTGTTGTTAAATATAGTCATTGCATCGTCAACGACCAAGTGAACATTGAACGAACTGAGACTAGAACCCGAGACCACCTGCTCTGGCCGCAGGTGTGCTGTCTACTGCACCACCCACCTCGACTCCCAAGCCCGTGTACAACATCCACCCGGACTGTTCCGGTGAACCTGGGTCACATCCCCAATTCAGGGGATAAGTGGCCACAGGTGGATTCCATGCTGAGTGCATTTAAACCCGGTTTCCACGTACATACGTGTCAGATACCACTTCTTAATCACTCCTCCACGAGTAGGTATTGAAAGAGACGGGTTCCGGAGCATGAAGCAAACGGTGCAGATAGAAGAACCATATAGAACAAACAGAACTCTATAATGATTATATCGTAGAAGGATTGTCACAATTGACAGTGACCAAAATAAATGAAAAAAAAAGAGTTGGTACTCGGGAAAAAAACAGTCATTGTTTATGAAAGGTCGTTAAGTTTCATAACTTCTCAAATATTATTCGAACACATTAAATAATCAAAATTTTATGCCATGGAAAACTTATTTCTTCACCAGAAGATCAAAAACTACATGTCCAAGTTTCTCTGTACGCCAAAAATATTTTCACGAACCACTTCCACTCCTAGCGCTGCGATCGCCAAGTGGAGCTCTGCTTTCGCTCCTGGGCGCATTGTTGCTGTCGCATTCTCCGGGACTGCCCGGTCGCACACGCGCCGCAATGCGTCCGCTGCTGGGCGCCTGGCATTGGTTGGCTCTGCTGATGGCCGCCGCCTACTGCAGCCGCCTCATCGCCCTCCTCACAGTGCCGCGTTTCGAACGACCACTCAACAGTGTAAGGGATCTCGTGTTGCACGGCATCTTCTGGGAGGAGTTCTTCGAGCCTTATGTCGAGATGATCCTCGATCTTCAGGTGAGCACGGCGGAGATTGACTCATGCGCAAGTTAATAGTTTCATTACTTCGAGTGAAATTTTTACTCAATACGAGTGAATTTAACCTCATTCTTTACAGTGAAAATCTACTTCACCTTATAGTGAACCTACACCAGTCTTCGAGTGAAATTTTCTGTCAGAATCAGGTTTAAGGGGGAATCCTCCTTGCCAACTTATACCGTGCTCCATGCGTTAATGATCTTCATCACAAGGAATATGCCGTTTTGTCCTATATCCTAGATTTTTCGAGTGCTTAAGATTACAAGTTATTTGTCGCTCATAGTGCGTAGAATTGAAATATACAACACATTCCATTATGATTTCAATGAAATGTAGTTAGAACGCTTGTGATAGAATCCCAGGTGGACTACGGTTACAACTGCAGCTTTCAGTTCCGTAGCAAGTTCACGTGCTCTATTTCGTGTGGGATTTTCATAAGTCTTCATAGAAACAGTTTTTCGGTTCGTATTAACAAATATAAAAGAGAATTTTATTTTTCTATATATTGTCTTTTCTCTTGTCTACGTTTCAACGGTGTCGCCATCGGACATAGAATATCTAACTGCCTTGATTCACTCGAAGCAATGAACGAGTGAACCGAGAATCGCTCTCGCGTTACGTGATACGAACAATAATTTTAACTGGGAGAATTTGAGTGACACATTTAAATCGATTGGAATTAAACAGTGTTACTTTCTTAAATGCTGAAAAAATACGATTTTATCCAACAGAATGTTGTAATTCTCTATTTATAAAAGTTATAATTCTCTCTCTTCAATGAACTCTAGGAACATTTTCATCTTTTGATATTTTTTATCAACATCACTAGCCACATAATGTTGGAATAGGGCTTACAAGTACAGTTTCGCAGCAACATCTTCGCACAGGCAGTCGAATGGATGGGTCAAGCAGAATTTCCAAAACCAGTTATGATTGATATTAATATTTGTTTACGATGAAAACATCGTTATTGAAATTTTCGACCATTACAATTGTTCTCCCTCTGTGTGTGTAAAAAACTAAACATATAATGCCTTTTCTAATGTCTTCCTTGCCCACAAGGAAGGTTTATTCTCACCTCGGGTTACTGTTAACAGAATTCTGTCTGATGTCCTTAGCGCTAGACATTGGTTCACTTTCTCTCCGTAAATATAACTTTGTTCTCTTCTACCGTAAAGAGTTGTTCACATCTAACAAATACATGTCTGTTCGAGTTTTACATGTTTTGTTTTCCATATATGTTGAACCTACATTTTACAAAATACGTATAATTCACTCCACTTCCTTACATTTTGAAGGGCGTAATTTAATTGTATTTCTCAAGATTCATGTTAACTTTCAAATTAAAAAAAGTTGTAACTACTACAAATATTGGCGGTCATGCGGAAGATCAAGCCAAACCATGTAAAGAAATGCCTAATAATTGTATACTTATATAATAACTATTATAATTAACATCATTAAAAAATATAAACGCTGAATTGAAATTATTTTATCGAACTGAACAAATAATAACAACCAATGACTTAAACAAAAAGAAATTTTCTATGAGTATTAACTTGAATGTTTTTCCAATTTTATTCAATTTACTCAAATTGTAATTCACCATGCAGATGATGAAAAATGTATCTTGCAATTATTCATTTCATAATTCACCGCTTTAAAATACTTTAAAACCAGACAGCTATATAAACAATAGAAAGAGGGATAAAAGTAGAAGTGATAAATTATTGATAAAGTTAAGAAATGCAATAGGTGTTAGAATTTTTCATGTATAAGTGATCTTCAATAAAATGAAATAACTTCATTACTTATGTGTGTTTGCAAGTTATTAATGTGTTTTAAGCGTCCTTAACAAAATTTCAACGCGTCAAAAATCGTGAACAAAATCTTATGTAATATCTTACATAATGTTTCTAAATAGCAATTATACAAGTATAAGCATTCAACAAAATGTTGATTTCTGCTCTTGTTATACCCACTCCCCCAAACAAATGTTGCAATGCCACACCCGGTGAAATGCATTATTTTCCTTCACTATAAATTGTGTTGAGTAGGAAGTTCGCGGAACTTTTTGCGACTATAACCGCGGCCAAGAGAAGCAATATTAGTTCGCATCGAACTCATTTTTTACCTGTCCGCAAACCTTAATGCTCAAAACTCTGCTTGTTACTATGTTACGCAATCCACCAACATACTGAACAGATTCGTAACTTTTTACAATGTGTTTGTAAATGACCAAATTATAGTTTACTACAATTAACGTCCAGAATGTAATTTAATTAAATAAATAATGAAAGACCTTTTATGGACGAATATTATGCCTAATATATATATATATCGAAACGTTGCGAGTTTTTATCACAAAATATACATAATATTCGTCCACAGAAGGTCGTAAGTCTTTCAGTATTTATTTAATTAAAGTATATTTAATTAAACAAAATAATTAAACAGATCCATGCACGCGGATTCTTTTAGTTTGCGTTCACAAACGCTATTGCCTTGAGAGCTATGTTCAGCAGAATGAGATTCAACATTTCATATTTTCTTCAGTTATCGAAATAACAAAATCTGTTACCATTGCCTCTTATCCCGAAAACACTCGTTGGAATGTTCTCGTATACATTTGCGCAGGTCTGAAAGTGTATTCTCCAGAACGATAATAATCGCCCACTCAATGTATTCTAAATTCTTTAGCACAAATCCAACTGTAATCTAATAAGAATCGAGGTAAAACTCATATTAATGTAAATGAAAAACGGAGACAAACATAGAAAGCCAAAACAATAACACCTCTCCTATCTGTTCAAGATGTGTTCTGACGAAAAAAGGCATTGCGCAAACATTTTTTATACCGGCTGGTCTTTAGACAAATTGGAACTATTGCACCTTCGAGAACTGGGTATCTCAATAATTCGGTTTTGGGTAATTTAATTCTTTAACAAAAATTATTTATCACACTCGGAGGTAATATATGAAGTGTCCTTCACTCGTTCCCGCGCTCGAGGAGGAAAACAATTCACCACTATATTTCTCAAGAGACCTTCAACTTGAGTACATGTCTTCCGTCACAACTTGTCTTGTTTCTGCCGCAAGTGTCGTAACTGTCTTTCTGATAACCTTAGATTAAGGTTTTACGTAATTTATCGTCCAATTTTGTACATTTAATTTTTAGGAAAATAAACACATTACCAAAAAAATTATCGAAAATCAAAAATTGTTTAAATAAACGTAAAAAAACAAAAAGAAATTTCTTTTCTCACAATAAAATTATGTTACCTATTCTTCCCACCTTGCAGACAATCCATACTTCGTGATGCCGAGACAGCAGAGGTTTGCTTCCACCATATCATGAGTGGTAGATCGTGGGTTCAAACCCTACTCGGTCGAACAAGGTGAGGTTTTCAGCTAGTTTCCCTCACTTACTCCAGACAAATTTCGGCCCAGTGCCATAAGTTCTCCACGATCCAACATCTCTCCTTCCCAATTCACGGTTAGGAGGAGTAGGTCGCATAATTGGAACCTCGCCATAACACAGTAAATAAAATCAATACATTGACTGTCCTTAGAACCCATGGCACGCCGCCCTGGCCCGTGACTTCCATCTCCTCCCGGCGACTCGCGCTGGCCTCCTGAGCGCAAAAGCCGCCGTCAGCACTGTGCTGCTGGAGGGAGCGCGACCGCTTCTGCAACCCGAACACGTGTTGCCCCGCGCGGCGCTGTTGTCGCTGCGGCCGATGCGTGAATGCACGAGCCACTTCTTCGTGGCTCTGGGGCTTCCCCGCCGCTCACCGCTCACGCCCGCCTTCGATGAGGCCCTGGCGCGCATGGACGAGACCGGAGTGCTCGCATTTATTCAGGTGAATCACACAAACATTGGTGGATACACAATTTTACTTTGGGAGGGGCTTAGTTCTCCTGATGGAAAATTTTATTCAAAATTATGCAATTTTAAGGTGTGATACACCTGCCATAATATAATTACACTCTCCAATGCTAATAATAGACCGACGTATCAAACATAAATAATTTTTGACGAAACACAAGAAATATTTATATTACAACCTTTGACGTAGACTTAAATTTTCAGTTATTTTGTTCATCAAAAATCACTCATTTCTGGAGGGGGGGGGGAGAATTGAGCACGGAAGCCCCCATGCTCAATTCCCCCTCCCTACTATATCCGCCATTGCTCAGAAGTGGATAAATGCTAAAGCATATCTAAGACGAAAAGAAACTTTCCAGATATTGTTTAGTCATAACAACAGAAAATAGAGTATGCTTAGAATCTATAATTGTCATTTTGAGAAAATTAAGATTGTATCACAATATATAGTATTTTTCCCGCAGAACATTTTGTAGTCAGTACCGTTTTAACCTGGTATTTTTATTTTGCATCAACATTATTTCATACAATTTAATTGTAGTTAGCGTGAAATATAATATTATCATTATAATTAAAAATTTATGCTTAAATTGATTTGGCTCACTTCCAAAAAATAATAGAAATATTAACTAGTTTTAAAAAACACTATGTATTGTCTTATTTATTGTAATTTCATACGAGGAACAAAAAGTATCTTTTTGATGCTCTTAAAAACATTGGGAGAAACAAGGACGTAACTGAAGAGAGCTATCACAACATTGTCCCGAAAACATCTCAATTTTTAAGTTTGTTTTCAATAATTAATGAATTTGCATCTGAGAAATGTTTCTCCAAGTGTGCGATATGTTCTTAACGAAACTCAAAGGCGCGGTTCCCTCCCCAATCACAATCTGTAAATACCGATCATGGAGAATACAGTACGTGTTTCCAAAGGTAAAAAAGAAATGCAAATTTGTCTAAAAATAATAAACCTACAAAAAATATCAATTTGTCTATATATTATCTACTTTAAGTTTAAAAGAGTTAACCCCGTGGTAGCTCAGTGGCTAGCATGCTTGCTTGTTGACCCGCAAGCGGATCGTTGCTTGTCACCGAGTCACTCCGGGTTTAATTCCCGATGTATCCAGAAAAAGTTCGAACCCTCCTTCCATCCACTTCCTACTACTCCTAATATCACTAAATTACTACTACTTACACCGCCGAGTAGGCAAAGTTGATGGCAAACCGAGTCAAGCGGCCCACCTACTAACAATAGCCCTACCACCCACCTCCTATCGTCCCGTATATATAAGCTTAAATACCATGCTGCATTTCCCGCTAACAAATACTACAACAAAAAAGGGGGTAAACTTATATTTCCAAAGTTAGTTGGTTCTTCTTTTTGTGGACCTACGGGAAGGGTTTAGCTCTCGTGCGATCTTCAAGTGAGGAAAGGCTTCCAACTCCTAACTAACAATAGATTTCTGCTTCGTATTCTCTCCCAATCTACCCAACGCAATTCCCATGAACTAATTTCATCGTTGCATATTGTGACCTGAAGTTTCCTCATCCTTTAAAGAATTCTCCTTTGCCATTGCTCGAGAATAGCATTTAATTTCGACGCTGATCCCACAGGAAGATGTGGTGCGGCGACTGGGGGACCCGCAAGCGGTTCGTGCGCTGTTAACATCTCGTGAACGACCAGTAGACGACTCATCAGCTGAGCCAGAACCCTTAACCCTGCCTAACATGGTAGGCGCCTTCGTGGCGTGGGCAGGCGGATTAACGCTGGCCATCGTTACCCTCGGCATCGAAGTCTTGTACCACTATCACAACCATACACGTTCTCCACCTTCTGCGAGGTTTAAGAAGTAATAGCCTCTAATATTACGCGGTTTCAACCCGATGACAAATCATATATATGGTTTGTCACCGGGTTGAATCCACGGAATATTAGAATAAGAAAATTATCTAAGATGTGTTGGGGAGATCTAGATCTATCTGGATATCTAGATAGGTCTATAACTCCCAAGTACATCTGAGATTATTTTCTTGAGAACAATGACGATTATGATGATGTTAACGCTTAAATACATCTCGTGGTGCTTTCTCTTTACACCGTTTGGACTTAACATAATAGAAATGACGGAACCCAGAAACTTAAGCTTCAGGAGAGAGCTATACCTCAAGTTTCCAGGTCAACTCATCTAGTGAAATGATAATACAACTCTATGTTAACTGTGACGACGAAACAGACTACATGTGCAGAAACTTTTCAAAAAGTTGGAAGTACACTCCAGGAGCAAGAGACGACATGATTATCATTTCGAATTATATGTTGGGGACAGAGGCATACCTTGGGGGAGGGGAGAATATGGGATATCAATCCCCTCCCCCTAAAATGAAACAGAAAAAAGGGTCCTTTTTGTATTTTTCCTAGTATTTGTATGTATTTATATACACAAACATGTAATATATATAATGTGTGTAATATCACCTGCCCACACACAAAAAAAAATCCTGCTTGTTATATTCCTGGTAGGGAATGGGATACAACAGTGGAATAAATTGTAGAAGAAGTATAGAAAAGACTTTGTTTCTCTCAATATGATAAATATCTTCATTTACTACTTCTTCTGTTTTTAGTAAAAATGAACAGAAGGAAAAATATTGAAAATAAGAGTACAATAAGAAAGAGAAATAAGAGAACAAGAAGTAAAATAAGAGTACAATATGTTTCTATGTATTTCCAATAATAATAATAATCTAATATTGCAAACAAAATAAAACATTTTACATGAAAAGAAAACAATCTGTTGACAACATAATACTATTGTACACACAAGTTTATAAAGCTCATTTTTTTATTTAACTTACTGTACCCATAAGGTATAGTTCTAATAAATATTTAAATATACTTAATATCACTGAGAAGATAATATACACATTATGTATTCAGATGACAGAAGGGATCACTGCCATGTATGATGAACACTGCCATGTATGATGAACAGTTCCC
>NNCF01127011.1:340486-402467 GCA_002313205.1 Laupala kohalensis
GTTTGTAATTTAATGCAAAAAATTTACATGTACAAATTATTATCGAACTATAGATTATTCTGAGTATAGTGTTTAAAAATTATAAGAATTGAAATAACACTAAATTCACGATTTATTATTACAATAAACATGCCCCTAGACAAAGCCTAGAGAACCTGTATAAGAAATCTGCCTCTACCCAAAGGAAAACCGGAGCAAAACCCAGGCCAAGATGGGGCTACAGAATTAATGTACACAACCGTGCCAAAGTTGAGTACACATAAAACTAAATTAATATGAATCATAAGACACAACACAATCATGCAAGAAAATAGTTTTTGAAATTGTTATAAGTTATTTAAAAAGTACTACAGCAATGGTGTGATAAAGTACAAGACGAATTTAACTTTTATTAAAATCAATAAATTCTTTTACGTTGTAGAAGCACTGGTGCAGGAGGTAGTTTTTAACTGCGGATTTGAAGAGGTTCAATTTCATAATATCTTTTATATTCTTGGGCAGGGAATTATATAGAACAATTTGTGAATGATTTGGTCCTTTTTGGCAAAGAGTGGTTGACACTCTAGGGCAATGAATATTATTCCTATTGCGAGTATTGTGTTCGTGAATGAGACTTGTTTTGTACAAAGCAAGGGTGGCACTTCAGTAATTTAGTCTTCACAAACATAACCGTTTCATAAATACGTTTCATAAATACGATAGTACGTTCATCATAAGAAGTTGGTGACATGAATTAACAGGATGACTAATGCTTACCTGAAATGTCATTTGTGTGGCAAAAATCAGTTTATCGCACTCAAACAAACCTCTTGAAGTGTAAGTAAAAACTGAGAATGTGATACAGTCAATCAAATTCAATACTCTTGTGGCTACATCATCAGCTGGTACAGCTTTTTCAATTGCTTTTTGGAAAACAACACTAAATGCCTAATTTCAAAAGAAAAGTCTATGTAGTAAACTTTCATTTTGTATTTTGGAGTGTGATGATGCCTAAATTAAAAACTCAGTACCTTTAATGAAAACTGATAGATTGGATTAATAGTGTTCAATTCATTTAGAATGAAATACAGGAGAGAAGCTCTAGCTGCTGCAGGTCGGTAGATTTCTCTAGCTTGGTCAATTTTGGCTGAGGTTATTTTGGCTTCAGCTACTTTCTGTTCCACTTCTGCAGCTGTACGTTTTGTGGTTTCCAAATTCTCCACTAGAGCTGTATCACCTAAAATGTTTCCACCAGCAGAAGAAAGCCTTGAAAGAAGGTCATCTTCAAGAGTCTTTAACATGATCTTAAAGTCATTTTGCTGCTTGGTTAGTTCAGCCTGGAAGCAGACAACAAATGAGGAGTTAGTTTACAAAATATGAAAATAAAACACTACCAACAGCTTCTCATGTTGAGGTCATGTTATGGAGCTCTACTCTCTCGAAACACCAAAGGCTTTGTTCAGACCATGTTAAGTGTGACTGTTTGCTTCAATTCAGGAACATTGTCTGCAAAATACAGATCCCTCAGTTCCCATACATCAGAACTGTCCAGTAACATCAGAAAAACAATTGAAATACTACTAATTAATTAAACTAAAACTAAGTGAAATATCTTTCTTTGAGCATGATAAACACCATTTTCATAAATACAGGAAGATAGTTTCCAGAATATGTAAAACCATGACACCAGAAATAGTTGAAACAAAAAATTATTCAGCAGGTATTAAAATGCAATTGTTTAAAATGTAAGTCCTAGTAAAATGATAAAAATGGTTTGGTAGCGTAAATCTTGTCCTAATGTGAAAATAAACATGATACCATTAATAATTATTTGAATAAAAATTAATACAAAATATTGCAATTTAAAGTTAAGTGGGACACATTCCAATTTTTTCTTGTGTTAGTGAGTACCTTCAATTCCTCCAAATCAGGTCTCTCAGCTTTCACTACTTCAGCCAGCAACTGATCCTCCAAACCATCCCTTGTCACTGTGAAATTAATTAGAGTGGTTTGTGCTTGCATTTCTGGTTTGTAATGCGGGTTAGCAAGTTTGGTATGTAAAATAAGTTTAAAAGTTGGGTTATATTCCACTTCCTTGTCTCCTATTTTAATAGCACTGGAAAGGAAAATTGAAACAAAAATAATATCTGTCCAGAATGAAATTTGAATCACCATTTGAATAATTTACTAATCTTGCTTTGTAAAATATCAGTATTGACAAACAACAATAATAATTACCTTCCTTTTTTAATCAAATTTCTTCCTAAAAGAGGATCTAAAACTGGATCAGTGTTTTCTTCTATATTTTCAAACAACATTGTAGCTCCACTTCCTAAAGCTTTCTCTATAGTATCAAGAAAACCCTTTTGACCTAATCGAATGACTATTAATTTTTCTCCATATTTTTCTCTTATCCATTTCACACCTTGTAACTAAATATCACAAAAAATATATTAATTAAAGATTTTTATCAACATATCTTCATTTATGGAATAAATATTTGTGAAATTAAACAGATTTAGTTCAGAAATTACAAAATTGTTTCCACAAAGTATATGATCAACTTTTCTTAAGTCCTCAAAATTAATAAATACTAACTTGAGGGTCTATCATCAAGGGCCAACGATCTGAATTTGAGAGAATAGTTGCATTTTCTATGGACATCCTATCGCTAGGCAAGCCTTCATTATTCCATCTGGCAATCTGCGCATCATCAGTCAGAAGAGTAAGAGGATCTAAGCCTTCAGTAATTGGAATCGAAGGCTGAAACAACATTTGAATCAATGTCTAAAAATGTTCTTTTGCTTCATAATCCAATAAAAGTGAAACAACTTACATCTAACGTTTTAAGAAAGGGTAACCAAAATTTATTAAGTAAATCCATGCGAAATTGTTTCTTGAAGCATCCAACATAGGAAATGAATGCAGTGACAAGTAAAACATCCCCAGGAAGTGTTTTTCCTTGTTCCATGTAGCTGAAGGAAAAATTTTTGTTTTAATCAGTGTCATTTCAATTGTTTACTTCAGAAATTCTTTATATGAAAAAATAATAAATACATTTTTACATAAGAAAACTTCGTGAATTATTTTCCCCTCAGAAACATGTTGTGAAAGGTATTTCCCTCATCTTAAGTCAAACTTGACTGAGCATACATAAACTGCCAGTGGACATATTAACTCACCAATGAGATTCTTCTTCATCAGCATATCAAAATGCAACACTTATAAAATAAATTTTTGAAGATATAACCTTTCCCAGATATTCAATTTAATCACAGACCACCCTTAATAATGAAATAAAATGGAAAGAGAATATTTTCAAAAATTTAAATCTTTACTATTCTATTTCAAAATATTAACAGGGAAGAGTTTAACAAAGAAGGTTGTGCATTACCAACAGATTCTATTCAAAACGTCAAGTTTAGCAGATGAGGGAAACATTTTCAAAAAACACATTCCTGTAGGGAAAATAAAGAAATGTATTAATTTTTCTTGTTAACATTAATTCATGGTGATATTAGATTAATTTAATCTATTTCAAGATTTGACCAAATTTATTCAAAATTTTCAGCAGTCAATCATTCAACTCAAGTAAAAATCCCTGACAATCGAGAACATATGAAGTGTAAAATAGAGATATAAATATGATTTTATTGTTCAGTTCCATGAAAATATTGTTGACATCCACCCTTACAATCAAGTTTTAGTGCTGAAGAATGGTTTGAACCATCTCAAGGTGTGTCTAGGCAAGCCCTGATGCACTTACGACAGTGTTATTCAAGGGAATAATGATGATGAGGGTGTGTAATATTTAGATACAACTCATGGTATATTCCCATTGCCTTCCATGGGCACAACACATGATAAAAACACCCATACCTCAACCTGGATTCAAACCCAAAACTCTTGGTTACAGGGCAGACCTGTACCTCAAACTGACTGAACCACTAGGTCGGTTATACAATTAAAACAAAATATAAAATCAGAAGAGGAATTGAGCATATATGGGTAACTTTATGAGGAGATGTGAAACTATTGCAATGTGAAAATAATGACTAGGCAGGTAACAGACAAATTGAATCCCAAGTTTAAGAACTTCATTCTCAGAGAAAGCTATCTGGGTCATCTCCTGAAACCACTAGCTTGAAGTAAATTTAAACTGGCAATAGTTATAGCAAACTTAAATGGTACCACTTAGGTCCAACCACTTCCTGTATTGTCTTGCCTGCAATGTATCAAGATCTTCTTTAGAAGATTAGGACTGTTTAAATGTTCCAAATAATTAAAGAGGTTTTTAATTTTTTATTCTATTCAGATATGAGTAGCACTTACTCTGCAACTGCTTGAGCCCACCGAACGTTCTCTGAAGCCAATCCTCCAACTAGTCGATTTGCTAATGCAATTGTTCTATTTGTGGCATCTGCCTCTTCCTGACAGCGCATCTTCTCAGAGGTTGCTTGCTCAAAATCAGCAGTTAATTTTCCTAACTGTTCTTCCAAAGACTAGAACAATTTAAAGATAGTATCTATAAATATAAACTCCAACTGCGGTACTTACTGGGAGGATTGAATATCTCAGTAGCCTCCATTGCTGATCTGAAGCCCGGGTATAGGAGGTGGGTAGGAAGATGGACTGGTAACTCATATGCTGAAAATATTTACCAAGTGTTAAGCATCCCAACAACCATCCTTGGAATGTAGACAGGTTCAGGAAAAGCAATGAAATTGGATTGATTCTTGGGTTGATGGAAAAAAATTGACCATTTTCTAATTAGTCATATCAATTTAAGGAATATATCTCACTAGAATCTCCAAATTTCAAAGATTTACAACACTTAAGTATTAAAACAAAAGCAATAAATTAAATTCAACTTATATTAAAGAATATTCTTTTTTCAGAAAAAAATTAATTCTCTTTTGAAGAAATTCAATGAGTTTTTATGAATATATAATTCTACAAATGATTTTAGAGACATAGGAACATATACTTACAGCAACCTGCCTCTTAATGACACCGAGCTTGTCTTGGGCAGCAGCTAATTCTGCATTTGCAAGAGCTAATGCTTTTCTCTTGGGTTCTACATCACAGTATACTTCATAGAATTTTATGATGTTGATGACCCAAGCACATAAACCTGAAGATAAGATCATGTTTGTAACTTTGTATGTGGTTCCATTAACCACTTCAATTTGATAACTTAAAGGATAATATAATAAAACATGATAAGTTCCAACTTTAAATTTGATGTGAAAATGCATTAGGGAAAGCTGTTGTTAGACATAAAATTTTTTATCCTTTGCAACTCCTCAGGGAATGGTTATGTAACAGGACAAACATTTTTAAACAAAATGTGTTGATTACATCCACTGACATCAAATGAATTGCTTTTTGACATTATTCAAATGATTCATACATACAAAAACCCAAACTTTTTTTGAATGGGATGAATAGTTTGAAGAGGTGGCTGACCTAGGATTATTTCTAGAAGGAAGAAAACATTTAAGCAGTAAAGCTTAGTCAACCCGACATCCTCCTGAGCAATTTCTGAACTTCTAAGAAACACACCCCTTAATGAGAATGATTTTTTCACTCCAGCTTTGCAAGCAGACTTAACTGAGTCTATGGAATTAGCCCTCCCCAATATTTGTGCATTTTTTGTGCTTGATTTTCATTAAAATTTCATCCCTTGAGAAACTAAAGGGCACCTTGCAAGAAGAGAGTGACACTTGAACCTGCTGTTCAAGGATTCTCTAGTGAGCATAAGGATATATCTTCATGCAAAATTTCACATTGATACTCCTCAAAAAATAAAAGTTATGGTGAGATAAAGTAAGTGCACTTTAAAGTTTGCCTCACTGTGTATAATTTTAAACTAAATATTTTTGATCATGAATATAAAGAAGTCTTTGAAAACTCCAAATATAAGCAAAAATAAACATACACAAAAAAGTTGAAACACAGGAATAGTGCTAATATGTTGAGTAATTACATGAAACACAAGCAAAAACAACACAAACGCATTAACACACACATGGGATGGAAGGTGTACAGCGTCACCTGGGACTTCTAGTGTCAATTAGTCTGATTCATCCCATTTCTAGAAATTTCCCTTCAGGACTTACAGCAGTGTTGTACAATTTGTTTACTTTTTTAGAGGAAATCAAATCAAGAACCAATCCCGTGCAGAGTTTAGTAATTAGCCATACATCAGAAGATACCAAAAATTATTCCAAAATTTTGAAAAAAATTCACCTGCTGCAGCTGCTGACTTGCTACGAACAAATTCTGGCTCAAATTCAGCATTCTTAAGGTAAGGTTGAATTGCTTTTATAACATCAGGGTGGATATTTTCCTTATCATAGTTTATTAGTGCATCAAGAAATGAATCAACTTTAGCCATAACAATCTGGAAAAAATACAAAATTTATATAAAAGTATCTAATTTCATTTGTTTCAACTTTTCATTTGTTTCACAACATACTGTAAAACTAGAATAAAAAATAATAATAGATATATCAAACTGCAGTATACATTACCTTGGCAGATTTCCAACTACGATCCTTTGGAATTTTACCCCCAGGAGCCAGTACCACCATGACAGCAGCAGTAACATTTGTGACTGCTCCAGGTGGTGAACCAAAAGATTTAAGCTCTGTCAAATTAGACTAAAAATATGAAAAAAAGTTATCTTCAGTGATTATTAATTACTAACACAGGGAAATATAATAGGCAACCAATGAAAATCTTCATAAATTTTACTAATATTTGAATTAAAAAAAGAAACAAAACTTTGATTCAGTAAATATAAATGGTTACTATACAGAAACACAATACTCAATAGACTATGTACACTGAATGTGTTTGTTTATTGTTATTTTTAAACATGATTTGGTGTCTCCCAGGTCTCTTCAGCCTGATGTAAAATGAGTGCTGGGTTTAACCCAGTCAATTTGTTTGGAGTAAGATTCTAGTCACATCTCCCTTTCTTTGTACTGAGGCCAAGAAATCACAGAGCTTCTCTACCTTCTGTGAACCTCCAAGGGCAAACCTCAGTGCCAGTTGGAGGAGAGAGATTGACAATTTATGAGTTGGTTTGGGATGAAGACAAGTATACATGTCATTTATATGGCCTGAACTGATAGGGGGAGGTAAGGGCAGGATGCACAGGTTAAAAAAAATGGTGCTCTAAAAATGCGGGCAGTATTCTAAAAACATGTCATTGTTGTCTCCTACCCTATCACTCATCCCCACTGTATGACTTATTTTTTATTATTATTATTTATTATTTCCCTTAGCTTCCTACTTCTGACTGCTTTTGCAGTCTCAGTTTGCAGTAGCTCACATTTTAAGTAGTTTCTTCATAAGGTAGAGATACAAATTTATTTTTCCTTGATGTAGGCAAATTCATTTTATTTCATTGCCAGAATTTTAATTTGGATTCCCCTATTTTTGTAATTACTTAAATCATAAGTTAATTTTAACTTCAATAAAGAAGCTATTATTATTTATTTGTGAAAGAACAATGTATTGTGAGCCAGTGTGTCTACCCAATAACTAAACTGTTGCCATCTCTGAACAAATATTATGTTCTGAGGGTGATTTGTTTGGGAGAACTGAACCTGTAAAAACATATAGCATAATCTGCCACTGCCCACACTCTCCTTCTCCATTAGAGGCATAGAGCAATGTCATTTCCACTGTCGACACATATCAGAATCTGCTTTACTTTGAATAAGTTCACTTTCCAACATGTTGCAAATAATACATCTTACCTTGTTGAGAGTATTCAACGCCTCTTGAGCAGCAGACAAAGCAGGTTCTGCTTTCCTCAAATCTTCTTGACAATCTTTCTGTTTCTTACTCACTTCTTCTGCAATCACACTTACTTTCTGCTCCTCCTCATCAGCTAAAGAGAAAATACATTTCTGTGAGATCACATTTATTTATTTCTATTATGAAGAGGTAATTCACTCTGTAGGATTCACTTGGTCCTGCTACTTTGGAGTTTGAGTTTTAATATTTCATTATTTCTAATTCTTTACCTTCAATTCTAGAATTTTATTTATGTTTTATTTGATATTTACCTACATTTTTCTCAGTGCATACTTTTTGAGTTTCCACTTTAACAATTTCAATCAAGTGGTCTGCAGCTTCATTCTTTTGTTTCAATACAACTTCTTGAATTGCCAGCTTTGCTTTCAAATCATCAACCTAAATGAAAAAAAGAAATATGTATTTAATTATATAATTGATAATACAATGATAATGATGCCTGGGGCAGTCAGGCATTATTTTTTTCAAGGCATCTCAAAAAGCAACTGTGCTCCCTTACTTATCCAAAATAGTTGAAAGCAAAATAATCATACCATAGATTTATTGATATAATTGTAAAACAATGCAGAAGTGAGAAAATAAATAAATAAATATATGCAAGATAAAATTCCAAATATAACTACAAATGAATTCTTGGATTCAATTTAAATATAAAAGAGATGAAAATGGAAAAAAAAAGAAAAAAAAGGTATTTACTTGCTCTGCTGTGCTCTTCAGTTTCTCCAAACCATTTTCCAATCTCTCAATTTTTCCATGCAACTCTGATGTTTTCTGTGTGAGGAGTTTTGTATAGAGACTTATCTGCTCTAAATAAGATTTGGGAGTTGTATAATTGTAGCGACGCTCTGTCTGAAGATACACGCGAGACATGTTATTAACTGATGTATGGACAAATGCCATAAATTTTGATACTGGGTCATGTAGATCCACCTGTCAAGCATGCAATATTTTTACAAATATATAATCAAATGATATTCAAGGGAAAATTTTTTTGATTAGTTCCCAATTCATTAACATTTTAAAATTTAAGTTTTTATACATTAATTTATATTTTGTTGGACACTCCATTATCTTGCCCTGCTTTCATATAGCAACAATAGTACTTGCATCTAACAATAATTTAAGTATGTTTTATCTTCCTTGATTTTTAATTTCAATTTAATTTATTGCTAAAAAATTTGTAAAATGCATATGACCAGGTGGAGGACAATAAGCTTATTAGCTCTCTCTTCTGGAAGCAAGCAAAGAACCAATTAGTGCTAAAAAAGAAAAACTGAAGAAAAATTGGGGCAGGGATAAGGCTGCATAATGTTATGGTATTTAAGATGACTTAAGTTATAAGTTGTAAATGTGAGTAAGTTGTTACTGGGAGTCAGTCAGAAACTGAATGCAACAATGCTTAGGAGCTCCTGTGTGCATAAGTCTTTTCATAAAGAAGCTTCTTTTTGTGAAATTATTGCATATCATTTATATATACTCCTTACTATCAAGATAATGTATACAACCATTCCCAGACTACTGATAAAAATAACTATTAATAAATAAAAAGTTTAATATGATACAACACTTAAGATTGTTGATAGTGGTTTCACAGCTAGAAGGCAATAACTTTATGATTATTTCATTGTTACACTCACTTTTATGGATTATTCAAAAGAAAGTAATATTTTAAAATTCACATTAATATGAAAGTTTATTCCCATATTTTCAACAACATTTTCTGTAAACACTTTCGTATGGAAGAATGAACCACAAACACCTTCCTCTAATTGACACATAATTTGTGAGTGAATCTCCATGGTGCATATAAAACAGACCAATGAATATATTTATGTAAATGTAGGGAAGAAATTACCCTTTTCCTAAAAAGAAATTTTTGTTTTTTTCCAAAAAGTAAACAAGAAATGGAAAACTCACAGGGAGCACATCAATTGTTCCTAAGAAACTTCCTGCAACAGATATTAAAGCTTCTTGAGGCCATTCATGAAACCAGTTAACAGCAGTACCATTTATTATTGCAGGGAATTTCCTTGAACGGACTCTCAGTGTTGACCCAACTGGCGAGAAACACAATACTATTTTCAGTTGACGACGTACTCGGTCAATAAAGAATTTCCAACAGTTCTCTCTAGTATCAGGAATTCCTGCTCCTTTTACCTACAAGTAAATAATATTCCACAACATTATTTGTGTTGAGTATGAAATTACAGTAAAGAAATGAAATCACTTCACAAACCTCATTTCTGACCCCTCCAATTATATTTTCTACTTCATCATCTGAAAACAACTCTGGTATTTCTCCAGAAGCTAGCATGTCATTGATCAGCACAAGAAAATTCTCACTGGAAACTTGAGCATCAGTCATTAAAAACATGATGCCAACATTTTTCAAACCAGATTTCAAATATAATGATAAAAATTCCATCTGGAAAGTCAAAAACAAGAAAACTCATTTTTAAATTTAAAACTAAAGAATGTCAATTTTATTTTCATTAAGGGATAACCATTGATAATCTATTAGATTAAAGATATCTTTAAGATATTCTCTTGAACATTAAAAATAATTATATATCAACGAAGCAGCAAGACATTAACAAATTTTTCTGGTAAAAATGTACAAAGTACTCTCATTTAATTATATCATAGCTCATAGCCTTATTTGGTTGGGTAACTTTTTTATCATTCTGTCTTGTAATAATGATCAGATTTGTACAAGAAATTAATTTGGATAATTTGGATTAATAATCCATAATATTGTATTTTATACTTTTTATTCAATTCAAAAGTAATTTATAGTTAAGGAAACTTGTAAACTAAAATATATTGCAGTTAAATTAACTAGAATCACAAAATAAAATTATCGAGAAAAATAACCTTCAAATCTGCAATACCATATCCTTTACGAAGTTGAATTTGAACCACTTCAAGACTAGAAATAAAAGCAGCAAGTCTAGAAAGAGACTGTTTTCCAGATCCACCAACCCCTACTAAAAGAGCACTTCCACGAGGAGTTTCAAGAATTCGATTGATTCTGGAAATTATAAAAAAAACATCAACATAATAGTTAAGCATCACATATCTCAACTTAGCTGATAAACCATTGGGAAAATTATAAAATGTATAGTCTTTTTTTAATGGTGTAAATGTACTATGATTACAACTCTTACCTACAAATATGCATCATTGCATCTTCAAAGAGAACCAAATTCATTGCTGCACAAATGTCATTATAACTGACAAGAGCATCTGACAGAAGGGTTGTCAAGGATTTCCAATCTTTTATCGGCATATACTTAGGCTCTCCAATGCCTTGAGCAAAATGGCAGTAAAGGTTGGGTTTTTCCATGATAATACTTTCATCTATTTCCTAAAATGAATAATGGCCCAAATTTTATTTTTTACCCTAATATTAAAATACAAAAGAAAGTAAAAAAGACGGGTAAGAAAGTTTCTTCTAACCTCAAAACTCTTTTTAATGACATCTGTTTGAATTTTGAAGAATGATTCAATATCTTTATCGTCGACTAATTTATCACCATATACTCTTTGAGTCTCATGCATCCATAAACGAATTAAATCAGTCGGGCAAGTGATACATTCCCCTTGACCAAATAATAATCCCTATGAAATTAACATATTGCTCATAAATGATTCCTTCAAAAAAATACAAAAATATTTTTCCCTATATATTTATCATTCATAAAATAAAACATGATTTTATTAATGATAAATATATAATGGTAATTGAAATTTCATACATAAAAAAAATTAAGTATACATTTTACTCACCTGAAATACACTTGACAAATCTCGAAGATTAAAAATGTAATGAAATTTGATAGCTGTTGGCATAAAGACATGGGTAACTTTATTATGAAACTGCAGTGCAGCAGAAACAATATTAGTAGATATTTTCAGGACATTAGCTGGAAAGCGATACTCAGGATTTACAAGATGTTGGTACAATATTGAATGGTAAATTCCATTCAGTGATTCACTTCCTGGAAAGCTACAAAATAAAGAAATCTTGTTCAACAATTTTGTATAAGATTATAAATATGAAATAAATTTAAATAAGTTGTTCATTTTGTCTGCGTGTAGAACATGAATTATCAATCAGTCCAACCAAATTAAGCAGACACTGAAATTTAAGAGAAGTAGGATTTATAATAGTCAACCAATACCTTATTGCAAAAGCACAAAAGTGCCTTTGAAGACGAGGATTAATAGAGAAACTTCCTGCTGTGGGATTCATACAGGCAATGTAATGACATTTGTGTATATCTTTCAAAGTTAGTTTAGTACGGTCATACCAGTGACTGTAGTCAATATGCTGTCGAATTAAAGTGTGAGGTTGTACTGTGCCATAACAGTCCACCTGAATTTATAAACAAAATTTGAAATAGCATTGCAATGAACATTTTTTTCTTTATATGTTATTCCTTTTTCAGAAAAATAAAAGCAAAAATGACATTTTTCATGTGTAATCGGTCATTGAGAGTTGCTGAACATATAAATGCATGAAATATAAAAAATTGGAAATAGTATCAGCATACATACCTCAGGCATATTCATATCATCAATAAAATATATCAGACATTTATTACCAGGAGGGCCATAGTTGCGACCAGCTTTCTTTTCTAATGATTTTTCCATTATTTTTTGAAGCATTTCTAAAAGAAACAAATTTTTATTAAAAAAATTATATTTACACAATCATTAAAATGTTCTTAATTTAATCATAACATGGTCTCTATTTTGAAGTGATATGGGCCTACAATAACCTGATGTTGTGTAGAAGTTAAAAGGTATATTAGTAACAGCATAATCTTCCGGCAATTGGGACAGTTTTTCATTTACAATGACTGTCTTCCCTACACCAGCACTTCCAATGAGCATAACAGGTCGCTTATTTTCAATTAATAAATCCAAAAAATATCTTATTCTAATGGACTCAGAGGTGTGAACTAGAACAGCCTAAAAGACAAATTGATTAGTTTATTTCTCATGATAGGAAAATAAATACTAGAAAAAGAGTATCATTTAAATTAAGTCTGTTAATTACCTGTAATGGTACATCAGGTTCTAAATTAAATTTTGGACATTTTTCTATCCATGAAGTAAATTCTTTTGTTTCTGGATCAATATAGTAATCAAAGACAGTGCCTTGATTAGGAAACTTGACAGATTTGAATTCATTAACCCACCACTTAGTAAATTCCACACGATAATCTATGGCCTAAATAATTTCATAATAATTAACACTACAAAGGAATTTTAATAGAACAATATAATAATGATAAAAAAAGTCAATTTGACTTACTCCATCCTGGAACATAGAAGATCCAAAGGCCCAGACACAAGCAAACACAAAGTACTTGTCTAGCCAGTCCTTAGGACATTCTATAATTAATTGAGAGAAACATCAGTTTTAGCCATAAATTACAATCAATGCTTTTTATTACATCAATTTCTATTTAAATAAAAATAATTTATTTTTAATTAATTTTTTTTTCAAATTTTTTACGTGTATGTATTTTAACATGGTTTATTTATTTAAGGTTGGGAGCTCTGGCAGACCAAACAAATAGAGAGAGTATTTTGTAACGACCCAAACAACATACCTGCAGGAGTGTTGGCAGGTACAAGTAGGCAATCCAACAAGTGACACAACATCTGGACATGAGCAATTTCAGGAATGGGTGTGATTTTCTTAAATCTCATTCTCATGCATTCCATGCATGCAGGAATGTACTTGTCAAATAAAGTCACCAGCTGCGATTTCTCAGATTGGATTTTTCTTGATTCCAACCAAGTACTAACATAAGGATTCCATCCCAAATCTTGAGGATTTATGTACAAAATACCAGCACGAGATACAGTAGCTGGGGTGGCTGTTCTGAGATTTGAAATTTCAAACAAGAGACGCATGGCAGATGTTAAAGCTATTCTCTCATTACTAGCCAAGGTCAAAATCTGTAAGTTAAAATGTATCAAATATTCTTAATGATCTATTATTAAGAATAAAATACAATTTTCATGCAAAAGTAAAAGCAGAGGAACAATGAAAAATAAAGCCACAATTTTAGTTCAAAATGTTTTATATAAATATCTGTAATAAATAATACATTATATTAAGTTAAAATAAAGTAATTTATATTAATTGTATAGAGTAAAAAAAATTTTAATGCATCATAAGATCTGCATTTTAATCTCTCTCACAAGAAGCAAATTAAAACAAAGAAATCAATATAATCCTGCATAAATGATTTACTTGATTAAAAATTAAGTTTTATTTGGTAGTTAAATAAATAATTTATTGTCAAAAATTTATTAACTCTTTTTAACTGCTTATGACCAAGTACAGGACTATAAACTTTGTTTATTTAATTTAATACTAATTTTGTTATTAAGGTATACTGCAGGGTCAAAAAAATAATTATTTTTGAGACAAGAGGAAGATTTTTCAGCTTGTAGTGGGTAGGGAAATAGATAATTTGAGTATTTAGAATATTTTCTGAAATACACTAAGGAAAGATAGTTTCAATGTATAAGCGAAAATAAAAATAAAAAGGAATTTGTTCAAGTATTCATGACTTAATATATATTACAGTATGTTACTAATATAAGTAAGAAAATTTGTAATTAGCATGGTACCTTGGCTTCCGGGTAGTTCCCACATTAATTGTTGAAGATACAATGTTTTGACCTTTTTACTATGGTCTACATCAGGACAATTGATGTGACAACCACCTGGAAGCCAAAATACCATTGACACCAGCCAAATAAACCTTGGGCAGCTTGTAAATAGCATATTCACATGTGAAATGGTAAATTCTCATAGGAGTTTGTAAAATCAAATCGAATACCCTTAGAAAGGTTTTAGCCTCTGGAGGGTCCTGATGAAAGACTTAACAGTAAAAGAAGATATAATGTTTTTAAAGATTGTGATGGGATAGTGGCTGAGATATTGTATTGAGGTTAGAAGCAGGATATTAAGGGACAGGAATGGTGATGGAGTACAAATTAAATTCAGTATATTCTTTTATATTTTTAAGTAAACTTCGTGATCTTCAAAAATTAATTTACAATCTTTGGTATTTCAAAGCATTATAATTTACTTCAAGCAAATTTAATATAAAATAATAATCAAGCAATTCTACGAATATTGTAAATACTACATTTTATTGCATTGGTAGTGTACTTTATTATCATCCATGACTGTATTCAACGATTCAATCCACATAGGATCTATATCTCCATCTAAAATAATCCATTTAGGATTGTCTCCAGGTAACATAGCTTGATCTCTCATGATCACAGAAAATAATCCTACAAAAAAAAATTTCTGATAAATATTAAAGTATGACTCCTTAAGGAAGAAGGTTAGGGTTTAAAAATATCAAGTGATTCACTACTTTGTAAGTTCAGATTTCAACAGTATTGACGTAGAAAATAATGATTAGTAAATGTCAAAACATACCATCTTTCCACTCTCTAGTACTAGGATTAATGATGCCAAATAGTTCATCATTTGTAACAGCTTTTGGGTTTAAATCATCATACACAGGTTTTCTTCTCATATTTTTATATGCTCTAAATAAAGTTCTCCATACTTTAGATTTTCCAGCTCCAGCAATACCCACTATGAAAACTGAATGGCGCACTTCCAACAATTCTTCCAACTGAACAATCTATGAATGAACAAATAAACCCTCTAAATTATAGTTTGTTGCAGATGTTTATACAGCAAACATGTAATCATTCTTCAGTCTGCATCTTTTTGGAATTGTTTCATGGAGGTTTGAAGGGATTGAATAAGTTGTTTATATTTAGAAACATTTTTATCTCATGTAATGCAATGATATGATACTAATGACAGACAAGAGTTATAGGCATATGATATGGTTAATGATAAACAATGCAATGAAAGTAATTTTGTGAAAGTGTAAATGTAGTTTGAAAATCATTTAAGAATATCATTCGTTCCTAAGTGATACCTCATATAATGATTAAAGGTTTTTCAAGCATGGAACTATTAGCTGGAGCATAACATATCACATCTCTCTTGAGACATCTTATAAGTAAAAAGATACTACAATCAATAAACTTCCATTTAGGTAAACCTGATGATTCGAATTTGACTACTTTACATGCATAACTTGCATAACTATTACTTGCATAACAATAACAAGAGAAGGTCGTTTGGTATCATTTTACTCACTTTCAATATAAAATTATCTTCAGTTTGTAAATTCAATTCAGCTGCAGCTTGTTTCACTGTTCTTTCAAAATCTACATCCCGTTTCCTTGGAACATCCAGAGCAGGAAATAGATCTCCAATGAGACCCATAAAGACTGGTACATCATCAGCCACAATTTTTGGAATGTTGAAGTCTCGTAAAGCTCTCATCAAAACTTGTTCTTCAGGACGACCTGGATCTCCACGCTAAAGGATGAGATCAAATTTTAGTTCTTGATGGTTCATTAAAAACTAACAATATATGATTTGATGCATGAGTTTGGAGGTTTTTTCACAGGGATAAAGAGGAAATTTATATCCTACAGGAAAGACTCAAGTTATGTATTCTTGAATAGCAAAATTCAAAATATCAAAAAAAGATAAATATTTTGGAAAATTAATTTAATGAATACAAAACATTTAAAGTGTCAAGTGAATAACAAAAAATCAGACTATGTGGGAAACCAGATCATAAATACATTTTTCAGCTAATTAATGTCACATTGTACCTCACTATTTGATATCTAACTATTTATCTAATTATTCTATTTTTTAAGATATATAAAACCATTACAGTAAAATCTCTTAATAAAGCATTATATAATGCAGAATGTTCAATAATCTGGGATCTTCATCAATGTCTGTTAATTTAAGAAATTATTGTTTACAATTAATTTTCTTTCCATGCCCTTGTGGTTTACCTTCATCTGTGGTTGTTATATCTTTGTTGGTATTTGTTCATTAGCCTATATCATTAGGTTTTCAGTTTTTAATATAAATGTAATGATAATTATACACATAACTCTCATTCATGCATTGTGAAGCCCTTTTTTGAAAAGAAACCTCCATAGTCTTGAAAAATTGCTGATACTGTCTGTCTCAGATCCTGACCATGACAGATTAAACAGTATTAATAACAATTTTTTATATGTCACTTAATACTTGCAACACAAACACTGATGAATACTATCATACATTCAGAAAAGGTTTTACATGGTAATAAACAAGGATATACACAGCTAGATGAAATAACCTTACAGTTTCCACAAATGAAAATTAAAAACATTTCATCCAAATTATTAAAATATTAACTGTCTACAACCATTTGGACAGAATTGTCATTATCTACAGTTATTTCACATTAAGAAAAAGTGAGTGAAAAAGAATTTGGACAATAAAATAATTTGTAAGAAATTACAACATTTTTTAAAATTTGTAACATTAGCAAAGTAACCACCAAATCTTCAATCAATTTTATTTTTAAAATTAAATAAATATTATTTTAAATATTAACTAATAATTATATTGTTTAACATTGTAGATTATTGTTTCAAAAAAATTGAGCACCTTTGAGACAAACTTCAGACTACAGAGATAAGGGAAGTCTTCATTAAGTAATACAATGTAATGGTTTCAAAATTTACCTTCAAAGATCCAGCAACAACTAACACAGACTTAATGGCTCTCAAACCCCAATCATAATGATCTTGTTTTGAAAGCAACTCTTTGCATAGAGTGTAAAGAGTTATGAATTTTCGAGCCAGAGTCCGTGCCTCTTGAAAACCCTCAGCTACCAACATGATTTCACAAATTAACTCGAAATCAGGAACACACATGGCACATGGTCTGCAAGAAAAATTGTCATATCAATATCTTCTTCCATTAGATATAACACCATAAAAGGATCTTCAATATGCAAATATATTTGAACCAGCCACATATCCTAAGAGGAGTCAGCATGACACTGTGGTTAGAGCACTGCCTATATGGCTAAGGTTCAATCCCTGGTGAAAAGGGGATTTTTCATCACACCTCAACATCCAGACTGACTCCCAGGCCTACTCAGCCGGCTCTAAAATGATTACTATCCTGGGGTCCAACTGGCCTGAATGAGATGCTGGACACGTATCCTGTTCCTAGTGCTGAGGTCAAGTAATTGCAGAGCTGTATCCTCTGTGAATCCTTTGGGCACCTTCAAGGCCTGTTGTGAGATAGTTTGACTTTTTGTGACATATCCTAAGGGGAGCTAATAGGATCTAGGCCCCCATCTAAAACATTTTTTGGCTAGGTCCCTGGTTTGAGCTAAATAAACATATAATTTATTGTCAAAAAAGCTGTTGCAAACTGCACACAATGACAAGGAGGAAAATTTATCCGAAAGCAAGCAAGGGACCATTCTATCAATTCCAATCAAATGATCCAAAAGCAGTGGCAGATTTAACATTTATGTTCCCTAATATACAGCCCTCCCAAAAAGAACAAAAATAGTTTATCTACTTGTGCTCAGTGAATAGTTACTAGGAGTTAATACTTTAATATATATTTGTAGTTTAAAGTTAGTTAACTAATAGTTACAAACAGTTATCTACTAATACATCAAAAGATAAGAGAAATCTTATGACTGATCTAGTACATTATATATCCTGCAATATAATCTTACCTGAAGAGAGCTTTAAGGTTTTCTGGAAGTTCAGTACGTCCAGCATATCCAGGGTTCATTGTGATAAACATTCCAACAGCAGGATCTAATGCTATCATATCACCCATAAAGTTGAAGGTTTTCTTCTTATCTCTTATAGCATCCTGAATAACAAATCACTTCAAAATATCAGCTATACACATATTTTTTCACCTCTGTTCAAACTTCTTGAATTTTAAGCATGACATTCATTGTTAAGTGCGGAGATGATATACTATGCATGTTTTTACTGTAGATCATGATAATAAAATTACATACCAGAACTGATTTAACTTGGACAGCAACAACTGATAATACTTCTACTGTGATTCTGTTGAACTCATCAAAGCAACCCCAGGCACCAGATTGAGCAAGACCTTTGTATATGTTACCACAGGACTGAAATTTCAAAGATACTTAAAAATAATTCAATGAACTAGTCTACACTACTAATACAGCAAATAATTTAATTGGTTGCTTTTTTACAATAAGAAGCAATATCATCTAGTATTTCAAAAAGAAAAAGAAAATTCCATTCATCTACATAAAAGCAAAATACCACTCACTGGCTAATCACAAAATATCAGAAACTACAAAGCTTACAAAATTTAGGAAGGTAGGTTTCTTTTAGGGTGTAAACATCTGCTGAGAAATTATTTTATGAAAATCCACCCCTAACGTTGGCAAATTGAGAGTTAATGTGTTATGTCTGTATCCCACCATAACTCTAGAGTGCCTAGAGCAATTTCAACCAAACTTGATATATAAATGACTGACAACAAGTACTGTGGGGATAAGACATCCCTTGCACCCCTAGGGAGGGGGTGGGAAGAGGATGACATGTAGAAATAATGAAACAATCTGATGTTAGATTTGAAACCAAACTTTTTGGTGTTGTTGGAATGGATAAGGGCATCCCTGATGCTTTGTAAGTTCACAATCACTCCACATTCAAGATAATACACCCCTGACATTCATGGGGTAAGGGAGGAAATGGGGGACAGATAAAAATAATAAAATGACTGATACTAGTATTGAATACATCTTTCTTTTTAATGTAGAAGAGCGGAGTCACACTCAATGCCACTTATGCCCACAATCACCACTATGAGGGAATATACTCCCTTCGAGAAAAGATGAAATGTAAAAATAAGACATAGAGTTGAGATCATAGATTTCAGGGCTGCTGAAATTAGTAGTAATATCCCCGTAAACCCCAAAGTCCACAATCAGTCTATACAAACCACAGCACCCCTAAGGAAGGGGATGCCATGAAAAAATTATAGAACATGACAGATACCAGTGACAAGTCGATAATTTTCGGTCTCTCTCTATTAATGGTGAGATCCTGATACAGTGTAAGTCAAAATTAAGCTCTCATGGAACACAGACACCACTAGCATGCCTTGGGGGTGGTTAGAAATGAGTTTATGGATAAAAATAATTGAAAACTAATTTGAAAATGTAAAAAAAATGAAAATTGCATCAGATCCAGTGTTAGGGTTGATGAGGTGTTTAAACTGCTAACTTTAAGCTGAGATCACATAGAGGCACAGTATTTTTACAGCTGGGGTGGCAAAGGTGAGACATAAAAAGAATGCAAAGAGACTAATATTAGGGACAAGTCCATAGTTTTTGTGTATTCTGAGATGAATAATTGTATTTCCAATGACATTACATACCCTTCAGACTACATGACCCCTAGAAGTTGGGGTTGGGAAGAACATGACATAAAACGTTATAGAAAATCTGAAATTGGTGTTTTCTAAAAACTTTTTCAGTAAAAATAAGAGATTGAGGATGCACACCAATACTAATAAACCACTAACATTAATGGATAATAGTGAATATTCTCAATGAGAATGTGATAAAGAAAATTTTCATTGTGCGTTGGAAAATTGGTGCGAATGTGCGTTGGAAAATTTTCATTCTTAAACAGAACAATTAAGGATTGGAATTCAATGCCTGCATCGGTTGCGGAGAGGATATCAGGCTCTTCATCTACTCACAAGGTTAGGCAAGTTCTGGAAGATAGTGTGTGGTAATGTAGTTACAAAGCCAGTTGTTTAGGGATGATGGGTAGGATAGTGATGTGAAGTGAAGTGATGTAAGAAGGAGGGCAATAGGGGAGTCAGAAAGGGAAATAAGTAAAAGTGTGAGTGAAGTGATGTGCACCTAAGTGATTCAAGTGTCTGGATCAGTTTCCTAAGTGTAATTATTAAAAATATTTAAATTTAAGATAAAAAATTACTTTATTTTTTTAATGAATTAAATTATGAAATTTAGTTTTTAAATGGTATGATACTATATTTTTTTAATACATTTCTCATCTTTGTACTTTTCTTATTTTAATTTTAATACTTTTCTTATTTTAATATACTCTTATTTTAACACATTCTTATTTTAATTCATGTATGATTCTGTATATCCTCGTTTTATTTTTGTTGTTGTAATTGTTGTATATTGTTGATGTATATTTTATGTATTTAAATTTCTGCCANATCTTTGTACTTTTCTTATTTTAATTTTAATACTTTTCTTATTTTAATATACTCTTATTTTAACACATTCTTATTTTAATTCATGTATGATTCTGTATATCCTCGTTTTATTTTTGTTGTTGTAATTGTTGTATATTGTTGATGTATATTTTATGTATTTAAATTTCTGCCACCGGGCATGACAGCCCAATTNTTTGTAATATGTCTGCACCTTTATTATTATTATTATTATTATTATTATTATTATTAATAATAATAATAATAATAATAATAATAATAATAAAGGTGCAGACATATTACAAAATTCACATAAGCAAAGCCAAGGGGACTCCTAGTAATTTGTACAGGCAATACACAAATATTTGTTTCCAATTCAATTCATTATATAAAACCTATTAAGTTAAGTCACTTAATTTTCCTTTTTCTATTCATATAATTTTTTTCTGATTAGATATTCCTTGTAAAATATAATGGTATAATATTTATCATCTTGAGTAACAGTTAGTTTTAAATTATTTCTGAAATTTCTCTATCTTCAATAACTTCATGAGTACTTTTATCACAGGAGAAAAATTAAATGAAGGAACAATATTATTCAAGCATCTACATATGTTAAGTATGAACAAATAATTTATTGTCTACAAGAAGTTAAAAGCCAAAAAAAAAAAAAGTTTTTGTGATATACACATTCACATAGTTATATTTTTTATGACATTTTTGGAAATTTATTCAGTATTGTCTCAGTATACCTGATAATCCATTTGTTCTGAACAATTGAATACATAGACCATTATTCCAAGAGCCCGGCCCAGGTCTTTAGTAGTCTCAGTTTTTCCTGTACCTGCAGGTCCTTGAGGTGCTCCTCCCATAATCAGATGAAGAGACTAAAAAATTATAATATTCATGAAATTAGATTATCTAGAATGTTGGTTCACTTCACCATTAGCAATATTGAATTTTAATATTATCACCTTCTTTTTCAACCAGATCAGTATTCAATGTTAACCACTATATTTTCAGACAACTTATAATAATCTCAAAATGTTTGCAGTAAAAATATTTATATTCTACATTTACTCAAGTATGGGAATTTACTCTTGAAAATTACCAAGTTACACGAAGTTTGAGTGAAATCCAGACTATCTGAGTATGTATCTATCCATGTAATCATTCATAGTTAATAACTGCTATTGTCACTAAATTTATAATAATAATTATTATTATTATAGCTTAAATTGTGAAATAGCACAACTCACCTGAGTAAGTGTTATGTAGCACCTATCAGTTAGTGGTGTTATAACAAGTCGAGGAGTATTCCCGAGATACTCATGACAGTACCGAATTTCTGCGTCACATATATTAGCGAAACAATCAAGCTCATTTTCATCCCATCTACAATATTGATAAATAGATTAAGATTCGTTTAAGACAATGAATTAAAGTAAAAGAAATGACACTAAACCTGTGCCTTAATTGTGATTGCCATTGAAAATCTTTCCCAGTGTCAATTTTTGTATGGATAAGTTTTGCCACAACATCTCTAGAATGCACATCTATAGTGCAGATAGTCATAATTTTTTGACGATCCTGTTTTGATAGATCTCCAATCAACAGGAGAATAAGAGTACTTAATTGTTGTACCTGAAATGTTGAACAATCAATATGTGAGGAAACTCTCTCTTGACTAATTTTAACATTTCTTTCAAGCTTTAGGTAAGATCTAATACTAATGGTAATGACATATGATCATAAATTTCTGAATTACTACACTACACACAAATAAGAAATATACACTATATACCCTGTATACACTGAATACCTTATATATATATTAAATAAAAAATATACACTATATACACTGAAAGTACAAGAAATAAATACATTCATAAATTGGAATAAAAAACATTCATAAATGCAGTCATCCAGAAACTTTTATAAGATAACAAACCTGTTTCTTTTGGTAATCTTTAAGAGCAGTCTCAAATCCTTCTTCTAATTGAGCAAATGCACAGTCAACTTCTGTGCACCACCATATCTGTGTTCCCACGAGAGATGCTTGTGCTGGATAATCAAAGAGCCATTGATCACGAGGTTTTTCAACATATGAAGTTGTTCCTTCCCCAATATAGTGCAAACATGATTTTCTCATGGTAGTCTGAAGTTTATTGAGCCATAGTTCTACCTGAAACATCATTAAAAAATGCAGCAGAATCAAGCTGAAAGGTCTTTCTCACAATACAGAAATTTTGAATGTTAAATTAAAAATAAGATAATACATAACAAATAATATATATTGTACATACTGGACCAGAACAGTCACAGACTTCAATGAAGTCCACGTATTCTTTATCCTTAGCATGCATTCCAAGTGCTTTTCTTTCAGGTTGTCCATCAGTAGTGGGTTCAAACTTTAGTTTAGCCATTGAATCAAACAATTTGGTTAGATGCCTGTTAATGTATTAATGAAGTTTGAGACCAAACTAAGATATCTTATTAATAATTAAAGAATGTGTTTCCAAAACTAGAGCCTATCAACCAACAACTGACCAGAGGTCCGGTGAAAAAAGACAAGACAATTATTAGCCAGAGAAATGTTAATAAGTTGTTCTTTACTTGTCATCAAGCAAATGAAAAAATATCACAGTTCAATAGCATGTAGTCTTGTAATTGTATGCCAAGATCACATGTGACCACATGGGATTTAGGTTTTGTGGTTATACGATCCATATTTTACACAAAAATGTTTTCATTTCAAAATTACAATGAAGGNAAAAATATCACAGTTCAATAGCATGTAGTCTTGTAATTGTATGCCAAGATCACATGTGACCACATGGGATTTAGGTTTTGTGGTTATACGATCCATATTTTACACAAAAATGTTTTCATTTCAAAATTACAATGAAGGAAGAAGCAGGTCTTACCTAGAGACCACAGAAGGATCATTTCCATTTGACAAAATATCTAGAAGGTCAGCTGAAGATATAAAATAAAATCGAGGAAATGCCAGTCTTTTTGTCTCCAAGTATTCCGCAAGTGCTTTTTCACATAATACCAGTTCTTTTTGTAAATTTTCCAACTGAACACGCACACTTTCTCTGTTTGTGGCCTCTATAACATTTGGAGTTTTAGCTATATCTATTAACATGACCTAAAAAATTTTAAATTCAAACAGTTGAAAAATTTCACTCAGTATTTTCATTCTAAAAAGCAGTGGTGGCTCATCAGGTGAAGGAGGTCAATTACCCACAGCAAGTCTCTTCACCTTAGTGTAGGTACATTGAAGGAAAAAATATGCTATCAGGTTTTTGATATTTTTAGTCTGTATATAATGGAATGAGTAACATACTTCGGGAACTTAAATTGCAGTAACTACAAAGATACATATTTCTAGAAGTTAGCAGACTTCTTCCAACAGTTTCAGTCAGCAGAAGCAGAGAATGAGAACAACATTCTCGAAACTAGTCTGGAAGAAAAATGAAAGTGAAGAGTGTGGCTGACTTAATGCAATATACAAAGTTTTGAATGAAATGAGTATTTATGAGTAGAAACTGGGGTTATTTACTCTCAAATTAAAGAGCCCCTTCACCTAATGATTGTGTCTTGGGCCGCCACTACTGAAAGGTATGGATAATTTATTTGTACACTCTAGAAACTATGTGTAGCAATATTTCACTCAATGAGTATCTGAATATTGAATAATTATAAAATTACCCTGAATTCTGAATCAACATGATCAAATCTTTGCGAATCTTCAGGAAGAGTCACACGAATGTCCTCTGAACTCATAAAAATTGACTCAAGATGAAGCCATGTTCTTTGTACCTCAAACCACAAGCTAATAACAGTATCTGCCTGAGAAAGTTTTGACAGCCAAGTAGAAACTTCCTTCAAAAAGTAAGCTATGTACTTTGAAGTTATCAAGTTTTGCAGTTGAACCTGCAAAAATAATTTATATTATTATTTACTTAATGTAGCAAGTTTAGGGCTACTTGCTCTTCTACTGTTCAGAGAAAGTAATGTCAGGAAAGAAAGATGTTCTATGGTTGGGAAGCAAGAGGTACCATATCAAGTCTGGAGTAGTGAGAGGAACCACATCTGATAACATCACTTAGTTCCATCACTGGCACCATGCACAGATATCTTGACAGCCAGACATCGACAACAAACCGTTACAGAAAATTATCACTGCCATCACACACAATAGTCACTGTCTGTGTGTGATGAGGCAGTGATGTAAGTGATGAGTGAGAAGTGATTGTGTGATTACTGCAGTACTTCACGTGTGATGCTAATGATGAGTGATAAACCAATACTTAGCTGCATCACAACCATACCAGTGATTCCAGTCATTCTGTGTGTGCTGAATCACTCGCCAAATTATCACTGAATAATCATTAATGGATTCTAGTGATGCAGCAATGATTAATCACAGGTGTGATTCTGTGATAATTTTCTGTAAGGGAAAGGGTCATTGTTTTTTGCAATCTCACACAAGTTGGGCTAACTTGGTGTGGTTTCCAATTTTTAACACGATGCAGCAAGGTATAAATAAAATTGTGATCGTACACACCGTTGTGTCAAGAGCTGCATGGTCAAATAATTTTTATTATATGGATGACAATAAATTGTTGCCAATAAAGAAAAATATTTTAGCTTGAGTTATTAACCACTGTAAAAGTGCACCACCAAATGAGAACTTGTGATTTTATTATATGAGACTTACTCCCTAAAGCATTTAAAACCAAGAATTCAGGGAAATAAAATTCCCAGATATTGAATTATATACATTCATAAAATATTCAATGAAAACATAGACAGATCTTGTACTTTGTTCAACCATACCTCAAAAACTCAAAAATACTCAAAGAGTATCAATCAGGAAAAGAAATTACCTGATTGTCTTCAAGTGTTTCAATTAATTCCTCACTAGCCCTGAGCAACGTACACCCAGTTCTCGCATGAGCTTCTTGCTCAAATTCCAAACGAGTCCAAATAGTATCAAGATCTCTCAAGTACTTTTCCATTGCCATTTCTTTCACAGCTATAGAAAACAAATAAAAACCATAAAACTAACCTTATATTAAAAAACAAATTTAAAAAAATAATAATATTTTGCATTGGTCCCTGGGAATTATTTACAGGAGACGAGTTCAGTGACTCTTTGTGTCGATTGTTGACAGAAGAGGGGGTAATCCTTTCCCTCACTCCATACTTTTAATGTATTGACTATGACAGTTGTGAGAAGGGGATTGCTGTACACGCATGCACACAATCAAACAGGACTACTACAATCTAGCTCAAGTTTCTTTACTCAACTCGTCTCCTGAATATGTGTACAGATTATAGATTTGTAATAAAGATTACAGGAATTTCATTATATCATGCACAAGATACNCACACAATCAAACAGGACTACTACAATCTAGCTCAAGTTTCTTTACTCAACTCGTCTCCTGAATATGTGTACAGATTATAGATTTGTAATAAAGATTACAGGAATTTCATTATATCATGCACAAGATACATATAATATTTCAATCACAATTCTTCACCAAAATTATTATTATTTAAAAAAATTTATTTAAAGTCTTTTTTTGCAAGGTTCAGGCCATGAGACCTGCTCTTTCACCTAACCATTGGACTTGGGAGAGGGCGTTGGGAAGGAGAGATGTTGGGAGAGAAATTACATTTCTGTTCTAATATATTGAAAAGGTACAAAATTTTGAGTGAAATATTTTCTTATTCATTGCATTATCAAGACTTCAATAAGTGAAAGGCCATAAGAAAATCCAAGAAAAGGTTCCAAATTTATTTCATAAAATTTATCTTAATAAAGAAAATAAGAAATCTTACCTTTCTCTACAATATTTTTAACTTCCTCATCACATTCATGTAAGTTGAGAGCAAGGAGATCGGCAAGAGTGGTAGTGACATCCATAATAATACGTACCTGTTAAATTATTTATTAATGTCAGGTGTGACTTAGCATAAGGTGATAAAGTTAATACTAAGACATATCTTAAAAAATTTGAATTAAAGTTAATAACTTACTTACTTAAGGTTAATAAAAGGTTAATTTAAATTAAGGTTAATACTAACACATATCTTTAAAAATTTGAATTAAGGTTAATAAGTAAGTTATTTTCAATGAAGAAAAAAATTTCATTGTCATATCAGTTTTGAGATCCTATCAACATATTTATCACTAACATTTTTGGAATGAAATAAAGGACTGAACCAAAATTCATAGAAAGTACTAATGTCAATATTTTTTTATTATTATTACCAGTATCTTTGAATAAAATATCTTGTAAAATTCATTCATTGAATAAAAATATAAATACTGTATTTACTCACAAATAACTCAAATTGAAAAGGTTAATATTCATATAGGAGTAAGAATGAATCACATAAATAGGTGCAAAATCAAGCAATCACTAAAAGAATATTTTTTGGATAAAAATAAATGAAGACAAAATTTTCAAAATTCTGAAAGAAAATCTCTAGCTGAAACAATTAGAATGAAAAAGTCTCTATCATACTAATTTATAGTTCATGATTCTCATGCAAAAAAAAAGTATTTTTATAATCATAAAACAAATTTTTTTCTTCTACAGTAATATAAGTTTTAGATACTAAAAAACAACAAATCACTTCAAGATACACCAAAATCTCACTTATATATTTACATATGTTCACTACTTTCTTCCAATTCCGTTTTACATCATGTCCACCATCTTAATATTCAAACATTTTCTACCCAACACCTGATAAACATTTTGTTATTCTCTTTGAACAATTATACAAACATACAGTAAAGTTTCTCAGGTGAAATTACAAATATTTTTAAACTAAGTGTACAAAATAATAACATCGGATCTGGAGAATTCAGAAATATACAAATTTAATTTGTGTTAAACACAAATGAATAAGTTTGAAACCAAATGTTTACAGATTAAAATGCTCTATCTTCAGTGATCCTATGTGCTATACCAGTGGTTCCCAAACTACCATCTGGGAGATGATTGAAAGGATCTCAAAAAAGACTGGTACGAGAAGGAGAAAAACTGAACGAAATTTTTAATCTTAGCTTTATCTTGTTACTTGATTTTCTTCCATCATCAATGCAGGGTCATGTGCTCAGTGAAAAAGTGCTCTGTGATGAATATTTCCTAAAAACTAATCCAGAGCTGAAAAAGTCTGGGAACCACTGTGCTATATTGATAACTCAGAAGCTTACTATATAGTTACCAGAGTAGCCGAAAGGATTTAGGGGGCATGAGGTAGGTTTTGAATACGGGGTCCCCTCTCTCCTCAACCCCATTCTTCAAACTCTTTCACCCCCTCTCAAACAGTATGTATGCATAGTAAATAAACATAGGAAAATACTTCTAAACTTTTTTTAATGCATAAATTTAAGTCTATCTTAGCGGATCCTTTCATGTGAGTTGAAGAAATGAACAAATTTGTTTCATTTGTCTGGTGAGAACTTTTCAATATTTATTGATTAAGTATGAAAAACATTTATCATTCTCTTCTCTTAGGGTCCCATAGAAAACTGATCCCCTTGATCCCTTGTCTTGGCAACACTGGTAGTTTGTACTACAAGCTACATATCATTACTTACAGTCTCTTCTTGAGGTAGTGCAGCAAGTGACTGGAGCATCATGCAGCATTTGGTTGAAGATTGATGAAGTCACAGACAGAGGCAGAAGAAGTAAAAGAAAATAAGAAGATAGGAAGAAAGTTTGATACAGAAGAAAGTAAATTAAAAATTGTGACACTAATTATTCTCAGTAATAAAGGATTTCTGAAATTATTTACATCATAAATCTTTGCTAAACATACAAAATAGAAGATATTGCTCATGTGCCACAACAGTGAATATAACAAGTACCTAAATATAATTTAGGAAACTAAATTGCAAAGTTGAATCCAGAAGAAAAATGACAATTTACAATCTATCCCTGGGAAAGAGATTCAAAGATAATATTTTATTAGTGAAAAGTACCCATGAGCAGATTTTGTTTTACGACGATAACTCAAAAGAGAAATTTTTTATGAAATATCACTGTTGAAGCACATATATGTATTTCAATATGTACATTGTAGATAAGCTGTGAAAATGTAACAATAAAATGTCACTGTTTAATATGTCTAATAAACAGTGATAAATTTACAAATTTGTGAAAAAAATAATTTAGATTGAATAAAACAAGAAATAAAATTGAGTTGTTTAATATGAGGAATGAATGGAAAATGAGAGAATTGATTTTTTTTACATAATGTACACTTAATTTCAAGATAAGGAATTAAAAATAGTGTGAGAAATAAAAATTTAAATTGATATAACTACTATAAAAATGATTCTTTGTGAATGTTGCTTTAAAAATATTTCACATATGTACATATTTACATTCAACAAATTTTACAGTTCTCCATTCAGTTGAATTTGAGAATGATTAATTACATGTTTTGCTCTTTCTTCCTGCAAACAATATACATGAAAATTCTTCAAAAACTCTACTCTATGATTAGTTGTAGTTTGCTATATTGGATAATTTATTTAGTAAGTTTAGTGACTGGCGCACATTCTGTTGGAAATGCCAGCATGTTTGCATCTAACAATCAGTCTAATGATAGTTCTCATGAAATTACAATGTGAGGCAGACACAACAAATAGTTGTGATAATAGATTATGAGTCCAGGTTAGATAAAAGCTTATGGGACCACTGTAAATTTATATACATGTACAAAAATAATTCCTAGTTGTGGAGAAACATGCTTCTTCTAAATAATATTTTTTACAACTACATTAAAATTTGTTATTCTTTTCTGTTTTCATTGTTTTAAAGGCTTCCTGCTTTAATGTATTGTATCTCATAATCTTACCTGAAACCTTTCGATTTGGATCTTTTCAAGAACTCCTTTTTTTTTTAAGCTAAGATGCACCTTAAATGTTTTGTCATTAATAGAAACTTTCTTACAGACATAAATATTAACCACACATCTAAAAAAATGTATAACATATTCGAATCAAAGGATTGATAACAATATTTTGAGTGAAGTACTTAGAAAAATAGCTGTTCCATAAGTTAATAACAGCATAATAACAGCATTATGAAATGCCCATGAGAAGAATTATTTGAATAGTGATAAATTTAAATAAATAATCAACTTCTGATATTTTCAATACTAACAGCAAATTTGTAAAAATTTAATAAATAAATTTTAAACTGTTCATCTTAGAAAGAAAGCATACTCCACTAATACATTTTTGCAACAAAATAACCAAACCCTTTTGTCTCAGTGTTGTGTTTTAAATTTTCCATGTTTTCTACTTTACTGAACATCTCTTAGTAAATCAACTTTTTATGGGACTAAATGCAACAGGTGTTTAGCCTTGAGATTAGTATGAAAATATAATTCACAGATAAAACTCCCTCATTCTCAAGAAAGAAATTACTTTCAAACATCAGTAGAAGATATTCAGTCTTTTAGACTAAATTCTGAACTGTAATATGAAAATTCTAAATTGTAATACCAAAATTATTCAACTAAAATGGAGAAAGGAACTTGAAAATGAAACATTAATTGAAAAAAAGAAATATGTACACAATCACACTTTCTCTGACTGTCTGATCAATATCTTACATAGATTGTACTGTGCCTTTATAGACAGTCAAAACAAAGATTTACATTTAATCAATATTTCTTTTCTTTATTTCATTCATTATGTTAAATGTGAAGGTTGGACGTTTCAAGGCTCTAATTATGGCCTCCTCTGCAGTTCTTTTCAGTTGCTGTCATCACTCAAATTTCCTAATAATTCATGTTTTGACAGCAACTGAAAATACCTGAAAAGGAGGCTGTAATTTAGAGCCTTGAAACATCCAACCTTCACATTTAATATAATGGATGAAATAAAGAAAAGAAATGTTGATTAAATGTAAATCTTTGTTTTGACTGTCTATAAACGCACAGTAAAATGTATGTGAAAAAAGAAACTCTAACATTATATCAAACCTTTGTTGAACTCATTAATTGTTGCCAATGTCTTTCCCGAATAGCGGAGTTTTGAAGTTCTCCAACAGCTTTAATGGAAGTCAACATATTTTTGACATTTGCTTCTAAAGCAGTGTAAGTGTCCCATGTTCTCATTTCTTTGTCCATGGCTACAAAAAAATTGAAATACAGATAGACAGTTATTCTTATATCACTTGAATGAGTGGCATCAAATGGAAATTACTTGAATCCAAAATTACATGCTTGATGATTAAATATTTAAAAAAATTTCAACAAGCATAAAATTACATAAAAATTCAGCAATTTAAAAAAAAACATTTAAAATCATAGTATAATTAATTAGCTGGAAGTTACATAACTGTGTATCAAACTTTGTTTCACTAGTCTAATATCAACAAAAATAATGATCATCTGTTACTAATGCACTATGTTCTATTCAGCACTTATTTTGATCATTTCTAAGAATGTTCATGGCAAACAACATGTTTACTGAATTTCTGAACAACAAGGGTAGTAAAGACAGTGTCACATGACCTGTCTCCAACTATAGAACACACTAAAATAAATATTCTGTTTATTTTTTAACAGCATGGGATAAGAGATTTATAGGAGCTGGTGCATCAAGGATATCAGTAGCCCATGAGTGGCAAAACCCTGAATCCACCTCTGGGCTTACAACATGGTATTAGATATAAATTGATTTAATATTGTTAATAAGTAACATGAAATAAATCAAAATTTTAGGTAATCTTATCATCAGTGAAACAATAGAGTATATGGGACAATTAAGTAAGCTACCTTTTTAAATCTTTAACTTATTATATAATAAATTATGAGTTTTCAATTGAGTTCTTGTCACATCACTTAGCAATACAGTAAAATTAAATATTAAATACCTCTTATTTCTTTGGCAAATTTTTTACATTCTATTTCCATATTTTCAACATCGATTTTTCTCCAAGGAGTTGTTTTCCAATCATCAACAGATGTTTGTACAATTTGCACATAATCCCATAATTGCTGAATCAAAAATTAATTAAGAATATCTTATTTTAAGATCATAAAACTTACAGAGAACTTCCAATATCACAAACCTTAAGCATGCGCAATTCCCTTCGACATTGTTTCATTAATTTGAAGTCCGGAATATTAACTTCAAACAATGAAGCTGAATTATAAATGTTCATCATTTGAGTTTCATAATGAGCAATTTCTCGATCAGTTTTGTCCANAACAATGAAGCTGAATTATAAATGTTCATCATTTGAGTTTCATAATGAGCAATTTCTCGATCAGTTTTGTCCAATACTCTGTATGGGTTCTTACATCTATATCTAAAAATGAATGGCATATTGTTAATACTGATGCATATGAATTTAATATAAACTTGAACATAGGATCAGATTTCTACTAAAATAAAATAAAACAGCAGCAAAACTAAAAACATCAAACAGAAAATAAATTGAAGTTTTATGTCAAAATGGATGAAAATTCTAGATGGTTGGAACAATTGAAAGTTACCATTCAAAAGAATTAATTCATTCTTTATAGCTTTTTAAAACATTTTACACCATTTACTCTTAATGAAATGTATGAAAGATGGAAAGGTATATGACAAAGTAAATTAATAAAGACCAGGTTAAGGAATCATCACTTAAAGAATAGACTACTCTCAGTCATTACTAGGAACTACAAAATCTAAAATATGTTTAAAATTTCCAAGTATAAAAAATTAAATCTCACTTGAAAAATTTCTTCTTCTTGAAAACTTCTCGGTAGCGCACTTGTAAATTATCAAACCTACTAACTTTTTGTCGAATAGAACATACTTCAGCAGCTTGCAATGGAGCTACCAATTGTTTTACTTGACCTGCAATCTTTTTTGTATTGTTCCATTGTTCTGGCAATTCCTATGTAGACAAACATTTCAAATTATTTTATTTAGAAATAAGAAGATTATAGGTCATTAAGATAAACCCATTTCTCACCTGTAATAAAACATTGATCTCTTCAGAAAGTTCTTGATCATAATACTTGAGAAGCTCAATTGTTTTCTGAAGAGGTTCAAACATTTGATCAGTGTCTTCTTGTCGATCTCTGACGTTCAAGAGGTATCCCATGACACTGACAAGTTTGTCATAATCACCTTCACCAACTTGTTGTAGTAAGCCCTCATCTGCTTCATGGATGAATGTTGCAAGGTCTGAAAGACTGGCATGGACATTTCTTCCAGTGCCTGTATCTTAAATGTGACCAATCTCTACTCTACATTATATTTCTAACAAAAGATTACATAAAGAAAACTATTAAAAAATATACACAATTTTCTCTTTGATTATGGGCAATATATATATCCAAAATTTTGTATAAAAAATGCTGTAAAATGGTATTGTTTACATTTTCTTGTCAAACTTTTTAAGTCTTCCATAATTGTAATAAAAAAGTTCATTTTTGACATGTAAATGACAACCACAAAAATGTTTTCATTTACAGGAAAGATCTCAAATACTAGGTAGTGTCAAATAATTTTGAGTCAAAACCTAAAATTACATTTTTTTAAATTTAAATTCATTGCAAAACCATAGGAAAATATTCACAGTTTATGGCGTATACATCATAATTACGATATTTCCTGTACTTATATAGTAGAGTACTAAAATATACATAAATATATTGAATATAGAAATACATACATCTATTACAAAAAATTATTTAAGGATTTTTATATAATCCTCATTCTACAAACACTTTTTTCAAAAATACATCAAAAATTTAAAAGATTCTAGATTTTGTAAAAAGCCATCATTTTGTTTCTTTTTTTTAAATCTCATTTTTCTTATAGTCCATAAGTATTCTTGAAAATGTTTTCTTTCATATAAAAGTTTTTCATTTCTCTTCTCAAAAAGTAATAGAACACTCAATGTAATAGCATGAAATGCAGATCATATATTAAAAATTGGCATTTGTGTAGCTTATTTCTATTTTTTCTCTAAACACACAGAAAATATTAAAATCACAAAAAAAAAGAAAGTATTTTTCCTATCCTATCCTATAAACAATACAATTGTCAATTTTTCCGGAGACAAAATAGTGGTAAGTACACTTCTGGAGAAAGACGGAAAAACACTTCTGAAGTAAGTCCAAACAATTCATGGTAAATAAAATAGGAACATTGATATTATTCATGCCTACAAATATAATTTAATAATAATATTTATTTTGACCTTTTATGTAGACAAATTTGATTGAACATCACAATGTTTCAGTAGTTGATTAATGCCAAACATTCACCTGACAATGACAATCAAACAAATCAAATATCATGTTATTCAATAAAAATTTGTCTACATAAAAGATCAAAATAATATTTCTATTACAATAGAAACATAACCATTTAAACTAAATACAATACAAAAAAAATTTTGTAACACAAAAACAAAAGAGCAAATAAATTTTTTTTTCAAAAATCTATATTTTTTTGTTCCACAAGATTGCAGGTTCAAAAAAGTATAGGTTTCAATGTGAAAAATATTTTAAATTTCTTGGAGTAGCAGAAGTAAGAGCATGAGTCAAATGAAGAATAAATTAAATGTTTAATGAAATAGTTACACAATTGCCAAATTCTTAGAAACCTAACCACAAAAGCTAGTTGAAGCAAATTAAAATAATAAGCACGAGACAAAATCATATTAGAGTCCATATTAACTTCCACCTGAGATAATCTTAAAAGTTTTAAAATGAATGCAAAAAACACAGTTTCAAATAGCTGATATACTCCTGTTTAATGATGACTTAGAAATAAGTTTTTTCAATTGTCTAGAAGTATATCATAATCTTTTGTAATCCTTGATGATTCTGCTATAATTTTTTATTAGAAATTAAGACAACCAAATATGGCATATTTTGAAGAAAAAAATGCTGTTTCTCTGTTAAATGTTCATTGAGATTATTGATGACAAATCAACGATTTTGTACTTAAATATATTCTTAGGGAGGATTCTGATATATGAGAAAATGGAGACCTTTGGAATGTTGGTGCAAAATGATGCACGTTTAAGGAAATTTAAGATTCTTTAAGAATTTATATTTTTACTACATAATGCAAATACATACCTAAGTACCAAATATAATTTACTTTTTTACAAAATAGAATAAAATTTTAATTATTCACTCATTTTGCAGGAGGAGGTTGAGCCCAAAAGTCCCAAATGGGTAAAAAATGTTATATTTGAATCCAGAAGCAGTCTCCCTCCCTTTCAAGTCGCACTAGAAATGACTGATGGAAATTCTCAATTTAAAGACAGATGACACTATGCAAAACCAGTTTTAATAAAGGCATCTTTTACATTACATTAGGAAGGAATATGAAAAAATATTTTGATTTATTTGAATGTTTTTGTTTATATGCAATCACTTTAAATCATTCGGTCTAATATGGAAAAAATTATCACATTAAATCATCAGGTCTAATATGGAAAAACTATCACATTATATAGAAAAATTTCATAAATATTCTATTATAAAAACCTGAGTTAGTTTTAGGGACAACTTTTATACAATTGCTTTCAAGAAACAATATTTTTAACTTTCTGTGAGATGATAAATTCCTATGAGCTTAGAAAATATATAAAAATATATTCCCTATCAAAAAAGGATTCGTAATTATAATACAAATAATTGCAAAAGGATATCTCTTAGTATAAATTTTTAAAAGTTTATAAATGATATAAATACTAAGTTCTCATGTGTAATATAAAAGTTGTCAGACAAAAAATATTAAAATAGACATTTCAAAAAGTACTCAAAATATTGAAGCAAATAAAAACTTGCTCATGCAGGTGATTCACCTGCTAGTTACATAATCCATTAAGTGCTGTTTGAACATGCTGCCCCATTTGCAAACAGTATTTAGTAGTGCATGTTGGCATGGGCGAACATCCAATTGAAACCAACAATTGAAAGTTTTAAGTGGTTCCAATGCTTCAATTTCTGCATATAAATTTTCATATTTATCAATCTGAAATTAAAAAAATTAATTTTCTATTTTACACATAACTCAATCAAAATGGAAGACTTTAAGGAGATTATATTGTAAAAGAACAGTATAACTTTCATAGTAAGCAATTATAGAATATGGTAGAAAATATGAAACAAAATTTTATTTTACAATCAAAATTCTTTTTTAATTTAAAACTTTCTTCAGTTAACTCTAAATGTAAGTTCATCACAAAATATTTGTAATGTATTGTCTAACATATGTACACATATTTTAAATATTTTCGTAGATTCCTGCAAAGTTGTATTCATATTAGAATGAGCTAATGCGAAGGTGATGAATAGAGCAATTGACAATGAAAATATTGTCGCATTATGAAGTGAAATGTATCTGCATATTCTACTTTAAAATTAGACACCCAGCTTGCAACTCAGGGAAATATCATGATAACAATAATAAAATAAATGAGAGATACAAAATTTAAATTTTCAAAGACAGTTGTAATATCTTAATGCTCAGACTATTTGATATAATTGAACAATTCTCTTCACAAAACTTTCAGAGAATAAACAATAAAAATCAAGACAACTGAATGTACACTCTGTTCCTCCCTTGTAACATAGATAAGTGGTTTCTAACTCATAATTTCTGAATGTAAACTTGGGGAGGGAAGTTTGCATCATCTACAGTCAAGTGAAAATGCAATAAACCCGGACTTGAACCCGGGATTTCCTACTTTGTCGCAAGTTGTGCAGTGATTAGCACACCTGCAGCCAAAGCAGGAGGTCCTACGTTCAAGTCCTGGTCTGTCGTATTTTCACTTGGTCATAGACGAGGCATAGATAAGTAGTATTTAGTAAGGGTACACACCAGCAAAGGTAAAAGATATACCTTTTGAAGGGAAATTTTTGTGGTAGTAAAATAAATTGTTGCATGAGTTAGCTCAGTTACCTGCTCTTTAAATAAATCCAATGAAGGAGGACTCAGAGGTACAGCCTCTTCCCCCTCCATTGCCATTTTTTCCAACTCATCAGCAGTAAGTTGTCGTCCATAATCCAAAAATTGCTGCATACAACTTTCTCTATCATCCAGCCACAAGTATGAATAGTTCTCAAATTCTTCACTAAAGTCTTGTGCCTAAATACAGTACAAATCATTTCACTTGATAAGTTTTGCAATTTTTATTTTACACATTCTCAATGAATATACAGTTTGACCAAAAACTAAAACGAGTGCTGAAATAAAATATTTTAAAATACTTCTGTATGTTGAGCAACCTAGATTATTTTTACTTCAATTCCAGCACAAGAAATAACAAATTTAAAAAAAGATTAATAGAGAATTGATTCTGTATGTGATCTTTAACAAATTTATAAACCAAAAATTATAAAATTTTGGAATTAGGTTAACATTTTGTAATTTAATAGATTATCTTAAAACAAGTATATTTGTAATTATACATATAGTTTGTTTTTAAGTGGAGCAGATCCAAGTACATATACACTCATTATCAGCACACTTTCTTCATCTCGCTTTAATTTGTCACAGAAATTTGTGTTTGACTATGTAACAAAGTGAAATTTGGATTGAAAGTGTGTCGAGGCTCCAATAACAGGAGATTTCTGTGTCAACTCTTTTGTGCTAGGTAACTCCAGTGACCAAGGATGAAAATATTTGCAAAAATCAAATGATGAAAAGAGGCAAAAAAAGTACAATTTAAATTCATGTTAGTGATGAATTGGTATAACATATAAATTGCATTAATTATAAATACTATTATTTCCATTAATTTAATCACATATCCTTATATTACAATAGATTTCATTTATTACAATGGACAATAAAGTTTTGTAATCTTACCTCATGAATAACTTTCTGCACGGAATCTAATATTTCTTGTTTCATTTCTTTAATATCTTCATTCTTTTCCATTTCTAACTGTAATCACATGATAAAATCAGTACGTAAATCAACTTTACACAATAAATTACTATAATTAATCATCCAATAATAACCTGATAATTCTCATCAGTTTTTGTTTGTGATACTCTGGGAACAAGGCTGGACATTTTAATTATATCTTCAATTATCCCTCCTATCATATTACAGAAATTATCATTTTCTTCTGGATTTAGAGGTGGAATGAAAACAAGATCAGGCTCATGTAATTCCAGTTTAGTCTCAAACAAAGGGGCATAATTGTTAGCTACATCCATATTTTCTGAAATGTATCCAAGACTGGAAAAAGAACAATCAATCACTAGACATTTTTCATGTATATTTGAAACATAGATTAGGGTTCTGTCAAACCATAGTTCCATTCTACACAGCACATTTGAATTGCAGAAATGGTCTACTAGGTTTGGGCTAAGAGATGGCAACATGAGTTGGCGTGTGTCATTATTACTGTTTTATTTATATCTTTCAAGTTTTGAGTAATATAATGATTCATTTTGGGAATAATAAATTTGATAACAGATGGTTTTATCCGCAGTGTATGTCTGGGAATATATGGTTTATCTGCAGTGTATGGTTTAATATGGGAGTATGTCTGGGAATGGAAATGTTTAAACATATATTTGTAACAGATAGAGAAGATGGGTAAGGATGAATGTGTGTGTGGATCAGGAAGTGAATCAGTTGAAAAACTTATGTGGGACTATTCAATACATGGCAATGAAGGAGAGCAGTTTATTAGCAAGATAAAAGGGCAGATATTCAGTAAGAAACACTTGGAGAAGTCAATAAAGGAAAATGAAATGTATGTAAAATTAGTTCAAGAAATTGGAAGTTTGAGGGAAGCAATAAAAGATTATGGACAGTAGAAAAAATGGAAAGAAAATAAGATTGAAAACCTTACATTGAATACATATGAAACTTAACTCCTTTTAAGTCGGAGATGAGTTTTGAAATGATGCCTCTTTTTGATATGGCGGGGGAATTACAAGGGTGCCAGATGCCCTTCCTGACACACCTCTCTGAGGTGGGTGATGAATGAATGATGACAGTGAATGATGATGAGTGAATGTTGTGGCGGAATGACAGGCAGGGGAAACGGGAGTTAGAACCCTGTATTGTCTGGTATGTAATTAAGTGATAGAAATGTAAAAAGGGTAAAACATGATCATGATGTATAGAAAAATATATTTGTTGAATAATTGTTCCTCTATAATCTAATAAAAATTAAATTTGTTATATTATGTTGCTATTGTAACAAGCAGTCAACTATATTAACCCTCTCTTTGGGTGAGGGTGCATGTTATGATTTTGCCTCGAATTGTAGAAATATTAAATATGTCACGTTCTTTGGACCCTTTCATTAGAATTGGTGAGATGGAATCTTACTTGCTTCTGATAAGTTCTTATTAATGTACTCATGAATTAGTTTATCACACAAGGTCATAAGCAGTTAGTAACTGCATTCATGACGATCAATTTCTTGTGTATTTACTTTTCTTAACTGAATATATAAAAACAATAAATGACAATGCAGACTGCCCACTGAGTAATTCCCTTCTAGTTCAAACAAAGCATAATTTAATCATACATATAAGATTTTATATTTCTGTTGGGATTAATTTACGAGCAAATTTTGAAAAAAATTAAAATATACCTTTCTTTTATACAGTCAACAAATTTGTCACACCATTTATGATTCAATGTCTGAAGTTTGGAAAGTAGTATTTAATTTTGTTCTGAGGAAGTGTAATTACTCATTAATCTACAAATATCATGTAGAATTCCATGGTGGGCTTGGGTTATGTACGAATGCAATTAAAACGTTAGTTCATATAAATGTAATAAGTTTGAGAAGATATCTTTTCCTGCATTTTGTATCCATGTTACCTTCATGAATTTTAAAATGATCTTGCAAATCTACAGATATATTTTACCATTCTATAGGCAAATGAAGTGCTACAACTCTTCGCGAAGATCGTCTGAGATAGAGCGGGGCATCTCTTCTCCCTCTCCACACTTAAACGGGAAGCGCTGTTCGTGCATGCGCACAATCAAGCAGTGCAACTGCACATCTACCCCGAGTTTCTCCACATAACCTCCTTCCTGCCCGTTTTTTTTCTTCGAATTTCCATGTTTATCAAAAATGAATAATACTTATTATTATCATGTTTTAAATTGCATTCCTGAAAATGCATCCGTATGATTGTTCATACAGAAGGATTCTCTTCATATTTTAAACATATTAGATGCACCAAATACTTCATCGGTAGTATCTTATAATAGGTAGTAAACATTTGTTTTGTAAATAAATATTAAGATATGTTGCTTTTTTTTGTTCTATATAAGCATACAGGGATTATGATTCCATTTTGTTTTTAAAGAATAATTCAATTTCACGTGATTCTGTAAGAAGTTTCAAAGAAGTCATAAAAAATATAATTTTCATATTATCCTCCGACCGTCGTAGGTTGAACATGAAACGATTTGAGTCGTTCACTAAACAACTCCAATCCGCTCCGTTTTGGTCGGAGTCACGCCAGGTCCACAATATACGGTCCACCCGCCCGGCAGGTGAGCTGGACCCATACAGGTCCAGCGGACACGGAACCTGGACAAGCATCCGCGGAGCTGGATGTACATCCGGACCCGACTTTTTAAAAGTCTCGCACCTACCCATCTCTAGTACTGAGAGATTTGCCGATACTTCATCATGCGGTAGACATGTCGGTGTTTTACTTGTGTCTGCAGAATCATATAGGCACTTTACTTCGCGTTGCGTATTTGCCCAAACGGTCAAGTGTAGAAGAGTTGTTAATTGTATTTGCTGAATTAAATCTATGTGGCAAATACGCGGACACCTGTATCCGTCGTCTAGTGGGTTTTTAGTCGCACATCAAAAGACTCAAATGAAGCAACTATTTAGGCATTCGTCAACCATCCACACTCGGTTAGCCGAGTTTCACTCTGAAGAATGCGCGATAGAGACTTGTGGCTCTTTAACCAATACTTTTGAATTCTTTTATTCTATAATTTCTTTTATACCAGTGGACAACATTTCTATGAACTGAAACAATATAAGATTTATAAAGATAAACAATATAAAAACAATAATGAAACAGTATCAAATGCATCCCGTCCATGCATCCATAGACGCAGTAGCGTTACTAGTGCATTAGTGCATAGAGCAGGGGTCGACAACCTTTTTTGGTCGCGGGTCAAAATCAACCAAAATGTGAGTATTAAAGAGACGTTTGGGTTAGAGATATTTTCGACATGGATCTTATATACATAAACACTTATGTGTATAAGATCCTTGGTAATCGAACTAAAATGTTGTTCTTAGTATCTATTTTCAATTTTTTTAATTCTCAAAATGTTTGTTTCATGTGTATGTTTTATAATTTATTTTTATATATTATACTTTATTTTCGGAACTAAAGTGGGTACCTTGAAATTATCAAATGGGTCACTCGGTGACCCTCGGGTCATAGGTTGCCGACCCCTGGCATAGAGGTTAATTTTTAAGGTGTAAAAGGTTAAAGTACGAAATTTTCAAATCTTGTTTTTTAATATTTAAGGAACAAAATATTTTTCTCAGGCGAAGTCTTGGGGTCTAGATTATTATTAATTGAAGATGATACACCTTATAGGCTATCAGACCATATTTGGGATGTGGAGAAGTTATTGCCCACGCCACTTATTTTATTATTTTATTTATTTCATGTCTAATGGCAAGGTTCAGGCCACGAGACCTGCTCTACCACCTAACACTGATTTCCCCACCTTGAGTTAGGGAATTGAGAAGGAGAGATGGTGGGTTGCCAGGGAACTTGTAGTGGCGAAACAACATCTGGAGTATGTGAGGGAAACCCTTGCTGAAAACCTCATCTAGTACGGCCGAACAGGGCTTGTCTCCACGCTCTACCGCTCAGCAGTAGACGCTACCAGTACACCACCATCGGTATCATATTGGAGTAGGCAAATTGGAAGACATATTGGTTTTGGAAAAGAAGTCAAATTCATAGGGCATTCAAAAGTGTATTTAGTATTGCTTCAACTTTCCCATACTGAATGGGACCTGTGTTACCTTTACCTTCACAAACGCTCACTACGACTAAAACTCGCTTAGTTTAGATATTTTGATTAAAAAATTGACTCCTCTCGATTATAGACGCGCCATAGTCACCTGCAGCCGACGGTGCGCAGTACGGCTTCCCAAACAACGCCATCAATAAACTCCACGTAGTCCAGCCAACGCTGAGATTGCTCATCACCTTCCATCCCATACAAGGACAGGTTCTCTTGCAGCAGCTCTTGGATACGCGTCGCACCAGCGCAGATCTCCCCGTATCTGCAGAAGAGGGGAAGATGGTTACAGAACCTATCCACGACCTTCTTGATCATACTACTGATTCATATTGTAGGTATAGTAAGACCTCCGCATATAGCAAATAAATCGCAAAAATTCGTGTCCATAAATATATGTGGCGTCCTCTGATGGAAATGTCTAAAAAGTTAAACAAAAAATATCCTGGTTAATTTGAAATAGATAACTTTTCAAATAGATTTTGGTTATTTTGGGTCAAGCTTCTTGTCTTGAAATACACAATGAAAAGTTTAAGTCTTTTGTGGTATTACCAAAATGGATATAATTATCAATTTGTAGATGTAATTAATTGTATTTCAATACGTCTAAATAAGGTTATCTATAAGAAATGTGTATTTATTGAGCATATGCAACTTCTGTGGTATATTCTTGAAGATTTTTGTCTGTTTCTAGGGAGATACAAATACCATTTTATCCATAGTTAAAACTACGCAAATATACTGACCTTTTTCTTGCTTCATTTTCTCCTCTACTCATACCCTAGCCAATACTTTTGAATGTTGTTTTATCTTTCTCATTTTCTGTGAGTGCTTTGACGACATTTCTTCGTCACACATACTTGTAAGAATCCTATTACTCTTCCACTTTGGATGGAAGTTGCTGACCATGGTTCACGGACATTGGCCGACTCACCTGCGTGCTTTGCGCTCCGTTCGATCGTGGAGCGCGAGCATGGTGTCCCGACGTCCATCGCGACGTACGAACAGCGCCCCTCCGCTCCACGCACCCGCCAGAGCGCGTACCACTTCCACATTGGCCTGCGCCAGGCGAAGACGCCGCTCCATGTCGTGCACCAGACCGTGCAGCCGCGAGACGTACTCCCACAGCCCTGCAAGAACGAACCTCACTTACTAGAATTGTTTCTCCACCGGTTAGCAACCGGGACGACCAAGCACAACAGGAGTCTTATACTAGAGACCTTAATCGAGAGAGAACCGTCAACCATGTCCACGTAATTTCTCATAACAGCTATATTTACTACGCACAATTTCTCATAGCCCCTTTGGCGCCAGCTGCCACTCTATGCTCACCTCTTATTGCAGGAGTAGGGTGTTTCAGCGGATCGAATCAGATAATGTGATGTCCGTGTTGCTTCTCTCTCAAATAAAGGACTCTACATCATGTGACCGACTACAGCTGATTGAAACCATTATGAGAAACTGCGTGTGGTATTTTCCAGATATATGAGAAATTCCCTATTGTATTTCCTCCCCGGCGGTTTTCTTTTGATTAAGGTCTCTATCTCATACCACTTACCGTCGGATGTCCAACTGAGTTCGCCTTGCCCTTTCTCCACCAGCAAATCAATCTCTTCCAATTGTTCACGCACTAACGCATACTCCACAGGTTGGCACCCGCGTCGCACCGCGTTGTACCTGCACTCAGGCGATAAAGAACGAATCAGTGAAAGAAAGGAATCAATGGCGGTTTCCGGACCCAAACGAAACTTCGTTAGCTGTAAGAAAAGATGTGTTAGGATATCATGAAAAATTCCCAAATTAAATCTGTAATTCTATATAAAATGCTATAGTATCACGAAAAATAGTCTACGTAACTATTCACGCACATCTGGAACGGACACTCGTCATAACTCATTAAGCAGTAACGAAGCAACTAAGCAAGCAGTAACTCATCAACAAACAGTCAACTAAGCAAGCAACAACTCATCAAGCACTCGTCAAAACTAAGTATATTCTTCATCTTATCTGTGCGGAGGTGATAAAAGTAGATATGTCAGTTCGTAAAATGTAACACCGAACAGCCTTAGTATGAATTCCACAACATGCAAAACGGAAGAACATTTCACAATGTTTCGGCTGCATTATTTTTAGAGTATAGTTTTATCTACACAAACCCGAATTTGAAGAGTTTACTGAGAGAATTAGATCTTTAATGAACGAATTATTTCCTCAATTTTCCATTCGGACCATCAACAACTACACACCGCTTCCCAAAAAAGTAATTGAAATTAACAATGAAACATAGAACCATAAATGATTTGCCCTTCCGTTATTTGTACGCCATAGTGGTATTTCTATCCATTTTACAGTTCTGGCCATTAGAACAATTGTTTGATTTGCAATGACATTTATTCAACCTAATATGAATTTTTGACTGCATGCTGCAGACATCACCTCGCCAATGAGATTTTGGAATTTGGGAGTGATTAAATTTGGAGCAAAATGGAATTGGTAAAATCTCAATCAATATGCTCGATATAATGCTGATGATTACTCCCAAATGCAGTTGTTTTATGTAATTGAAATTAATCTGATGATTACTGTAATCTGATCTATAAAGTGATTATTGAAATATGATTATTACTTTAATCGAAAATGCCCAAAATGTAAAATAAATATCATATTAACCGGACTAATTAATTTATGGGAATATAGTTATTATACATCATCCTGGAATGGAAACGAAATTACGTAATTACGTTACGTTACTTAAGAATTGGAAAATGCGGTAAACCAAACTTGAGAATTCTCTATTGGCTCACCAAAATCGAAACGATCGAAAGGGTTGTTTAATTATACATTCTAAAATGGAAGGCAAAGGATTGAATAAACAACTACGTACCATAATACAGATTGCCCGAGATTGTTGGTGTATTTGCGGAAGGTCGGTCCTTTTTCGTACATATCTAGGGCTTCTTGAGGAATGTCCTCAATGCCCATTAACTTCAGGTAATGCACTTCTCTAATGATAGCCGACAACTAAAATAAAAAATAAATACATTTATAATGAGACCACAAAAAAGGTATCAGACGGCAAGTAAATCTATCCACTAGACTGTGGTTAACATTCTTACGAACAAATTTCTTAAAATTAATTATTTATGTCGTTTTTAAAATCTAGAGTTATTAAATATTTTTAACGACACTAAGATGAACTAATCACACTATTTATTGTGGTAGTTTCATAAACACACAACACCCGAAGAAGGCCAAAACCAAAGGTTGAAACGTTTTGTGTTTATGAAACTATTACAATCAATATTGTGACCAGTTCATCTTAAGATAATAAAATATATTTTATATAATTCTTTCTAAAAATTGTTTTTCTTCTCAAATTTCTTAAAACGTGCACGAGCGCTTGCGCTTTTAGAGTAGAGGTGAGTGGTGCAATGGTCAGCACAACTGCAGCCATAGCAGGAATCCCGGGTTTGAATCCCGGTCCGTCGCCATTTTTACCTGACAATGCGAATATTTAATTATCAGCTTTCCTAATATTTTATTTCTCATAATGTTTTACACGAACTGCTTGACATTGCCATTGGTTTTGCGTCTTGCCTTAAGACTTATTGATATAGTAGTTCTTGTAATTTCTTCGACCTCGTCAATACGGATTGATTGATGGAACGGAGCGGTAGAGCTGCATTGTTGCCACGACGACTCGCTTGTATTCCAGTGAGGTGCCTCTTGCCACACCACGAACGAGAATCCTACAACTTTCATTTAAACTACGAGATTACTGGTGGGGTCCCGGTGAGGCATGGAAACATTTCAATTTTTGGGCTCATGAGAACTGTTTAATATATGCATTAATATAACAAAACGGCTAATGACGCTATAGGGCTTGGTGGAGCCCAAAACGAGGGTCTGGGTGTAAAATTCCCAACGAACGAAGCGGGTTGATTAAACAAAATAAAGTACCAAACGAACAAACTAAAACGTATAATTTTACCAAGCTCGTATAAAAGTTTATTATTGGGCTTTTTATCAATTAAAAATAAGATTGTTTGATTTTTTAATCTTTATTTATTTATTTCGAAAAGATATATCAGTTAAAGATATTTTTCTATATTTTTTATAAAGAAATGAAATTAATAGAAAAAGGGGATTTCGAATCTCGAGTGCTAGGTTCTGCTAGAACAAAAGGTATCACCTCAGGATCGAAATTGAGCAGCAGTGCTCCAGTGGATCCGAGTGGCGCAGGTGAGCGCGCCAGGAGCGGCTTCCTGAGGTTGCGCGCCACTTGCGGAGGTGCGGCAGCCGCCCACTCAGCGAAGGCGCGCGCCCGAAAGTCTTCCAGATGACGCAAGAGACGAGTGTGGCGCTGCAGCACGGTCATGGCACGAGACGACGTCGCCACGCTGCACATGGACGAGTGGTATATCAAACATGGTCAGACAACTTTGCACTTACTGTTCAATAATCGTAGAAACGAAAATCACACGGAAACCAACAACTGCGTGGCAAATAAAATTTATTGTTTGTTTATTTATTTATTGAATGTCTTTTGGCGAGGTTCAGGTCATGAGGTCTGCCCCTCATAACCGTCACTCGGGTAAAGGAATTGGGAAGCAGAGATGTGAGGTTGCTGGGAAATCTATGGTACCGAACCGACATATGTCTGGAGTGGGCGAGGAAAACCCCAGCCGATAACCTCGTCTGGTTCGGCCGTGGGGTTTGAACCCACGCTCTACCGTTCAGCGGTATCGAGGAAGTGAAATCGCTTCCACTAGACTACCGCTGTCGTTGGGACTTTAAAAAAATTAAGGCTAGTTTACATTACGTAAAATAGGTAGACTTCAAAAAAGAATGGTTTGAACCCCCTATAAAATTAAATAGGTAATTTCAGAACGGAAATTTTATAACGTACACAAGAAGAATCTTTCAAATAGCATAAACTCTATAAATCATATGAGACTACTACTATTGTTCGGTCATATGAAATAATTCATCATATGGCTGTAAGGTACTCACGGATGGTTGAGCAGCTTGAAACGCTTGATGGGGAGTTCCATACGACGTGAGAGCATGTGAGCCCAACGCATGGAACCCGCTACCGGAGGCATGTGGACGTCCACGGGCATGAATCCCGTGTGCGCCAACTCTTGCATCTGCTCCTCATACAGCACCTGTAGCCACGAACATTCACACTTAAAATCAGGAAATAGATACTCCGATAGTTTGTTATTCGGTATTACTACTAGTCGTAGCCGACGAAATAGAGATATTGAGCTGAATTAATGCCATAGCTTTGGCTTTTCGCTGGATACATGACCGGCCACACCAAAAGTACAACCATGGTACCAGCGAAGGCCAGAGAAGTACATTGATTCTGCACTTTCTACGTGACGTTGTACCGAGGTCTTTCCATTTTAACGGCCACAAAGTTATTATACAGCATTGAGCGATAACACCTACTTTCTCGAGAACATCTAAGTAAGAGCCTTATATTGTAANGCGGCCACGAAGTTATTATACAGCATTGAGCGATAACACCTACTTTCTCGAGAACATCTAAGTAAGAGCCTTATATTGTAATGAAGAGTTCTTTATTCAACCACAGTGTCTTTTTACTTTTACTGGTTTACAAAAATGTCAAGTGTCCTTTTCTTTAATAAATGGAATTTACGACTAAAACGTAAACGTTACATTATTTTTTATAGTAAGAATTAGAAAATAACGCTTGAATTAAAATTCTTCCCGTTGAATTTGAATGAACGAACTATTTTGAAACACAGGTAAGCGTATACTATATGGATACTATATATACTATATGGAACTCAGCGACATTCGACTATGAAAGTTTTAAAAAATTTGAAACACTGCAACTGCTCAACGATGGGCGCTGAAGGGGGAGGATAGGGATGGTCATAGTGGAATAGGACAGGTGTGCCTATCCGAGCCGTCCTTAGCATGCACAGTGCATACCAATCATATTCAAGACTTCTTCGGAGCGAATATATTGGGATATCACCTCATGCCGACAACACAGACAAACATATTATATAAATCTGTACAGCACCTGTGTCCCTCTCAAAAATGTCTTGTGTTTCATTGGCTGGCCAACGTCCTCTCCACGTCGATGCGCAATGGCACACCTTGTGTTATTCCACTATGAGGGACGGTAGCAGCTTAAGAGACAATTCGGGAGGGGGAAGCGTTAATGTGATGTTTTTTTATAAACGTATTGATCTGCATAAACAAATCACAGAGGTCCGATGAATCACTCGGGACTTCGTGCGGCCCGAAAGGGCTGACTACCGCTGGTGTTGCACATGCAGTGATGACGTTAGCAACAACGACAGTATGAACCAGGAAAGAAAGTTAAAATGCATCTACCTCAGTGACTGTGAGATCCTTCTCGAGACTCTCCACCACAAGGTCGAATTTGGCGGTGAATTCTTGTTCTATGAGAGGTCGATCCAACACAGAGCCTACTATCTCGATCAACTGAAAACCAAGAGGATGAAAGGTTACCTCAACTCAAAATTATTACTATTAAAATGTACAATTAAACGGGAAAGAAATATTATCTTTTACCTGGGACGGTCAATACGAGAGGAATTAATTTATATTTTAATGTTTTAAAGAAAATTCTTTGATAAATGAACATACTTCAAATAACGCAAAGAACATAAAAGTAACTTCAATAAATTTTCGGCGAGAAACATAAAATTATGTTTACTCATAACGGTAATATAAATTGCATTAACTTTTACATCAATATCGAATCGAAAACCAGGCACTAAAATTACATCATATGAATACATTTAAAGTTCGTGAAAGTTAATGGCATATTTAACAGCACAAACCAGTGGTCTCTTAATTTTTTTTTCTTGAGAGTCGAATCGAAAAATCTTAGAAGACAGGTGGACCGACTACGTTTAAAACAAATTGACTACTACATGTATTTAGTATATTAACAGAAATGAATTTACAACATTATTAAAGAGGCATATTCGACTAATAAGATATTAATGCTATCGAAAAATAATTATATTATATATAAAGGAAACATTTGAAAATAAAATACATTTAATAATTTAAGAACTTGAGAGTCAATACAGGTTTGGAAAAAAATATTTGTCACGGTCATTCTTTTACTTTCCGGTGTTTATTTGAGACGTGTTAAGTTGCTTTTGACTAACAGTATCGTTTTGGGATCGAACATCAGATACAAGTATATAACATTAAAGTGCTTATCAGATGGTCAGGGGTCCAGTCGCGGATCGGGCAAAACAGAATTTGCGTGCCGGAGCAGACCTGCGGGCAGTAGTTTGGAGACCCCTGGCGCGATCACTGACCTTGAAGACGCTCTCCAGATTGTTGCAGTCGTCGAAGGCGAGGCACAGGAGCGACGCCAGGCGTCGATCGAGGTCTCCGACGCGCGCTTGGAATATGGAGAAGTCTCTCTCGAAGCCTTCGTCTTCAGGTTGCAGCGCGTCGTACGACTTGGTGGCGAACATCAGGAGCAGCTCGTTGAAGTCAGCGAACACCGCGGAGATCTTGGAGGAGAGAGTGCGGCCTTGGAGGCCACCGATCTCCACTTTGGCCAGTTTCATGAACTCCGTCACTGTGTCGAAGAAACTCTGCAAAGAAAATGAATTCTTTCATTTGTTGTTCTTTTTAAATGTTATTAAATGAGAAAGTCAGATAGGGTCGAAAACCTTGGAATGTCTGACTACTTTATTTATTAATTTATTGATTAACTAATCCCCCCCTCAAAAATTTTCAACAACACATTTTGTGTCATACATACATTATGCGTATCCTTGCCTAGCGTATAAAATATATTAAAAAAGACAAAGCCTTAATTTTTTTTAAATTGGTTGGTTTGATGATTTTACGAAAAATACTTTTTTTAACAATAAAGTAGTCAAAACTCCGGAACGCGATGAAACCTCTTTACCCAATGAATATTCGAGTTGTTTCCAATGAGTCCTTGATGCCTCATAATTTATGTCAGTGAGTGTGTCGTCATCAGCTTTATATGGATAAATAATAAGAAAAATAATTATGGCATTGCCATCCACTTGTTTCATTAGACTGTGTGTTGCTGAAATATGAGACTTCATAGTCGAAGTATGATTCATTGATATTTACAGAATTAATAAAGTTTGTATTGTTAGGTACGTTTTCATAATGTGGTATTTATTTAACGATAATTGTATGAGAATTATAGAACACAACCACCATGGACGTAACAAATTGGACCCCCGATGCGTTCAATCGGACTTACGACCTAAAGAGTTAAACCGTTCCTCATCGTGATATTTCGGAAAGATATTGACGAAGACTCTTTTGGATACCTTTCGAACTGAATATCCAGCATTTATATATTCTATGTGGATATTGAGAATCAAGACGAGCCTCACAATTGTGCAAGCGATTAAGAAGAATTTATTTTAAACTTATATGATTCTAAAGTGATTTTTATTATAAGTGAGTGCAAGAGTATAATCACTGGAAAAAATTGTGTTACGGATATTGTAGCAACATAATGTAGCTGAGTAATTTTCGAAATTATTGCAGGTAATTATTGTACTCTTAAGAGAATTTATGCTTGTGTCACAAATGGATTCACCTCTATGCTTGTGAGGCGCTTGATGAACTTCTCGAACCGTTCGAAGACCATGTTGGGATGGAAACTCCAGGGGATGGTTTCTCGTCCTTCGAAGTACTCGCCGATGTGCTCTCGTCGGTCGTCAAACGATCTCCTGCACATGTACAAAATCATGTACCTAGCACATTACCCTCATAAATATTATTCTATTTACGTACGTCTGGAGATAATGTAAACATATTACAAACGCCAAAAACTAACTTTGAGATTATTTGTAGCAGAAGTTTGTTTTGAAATTACAATAACTCAATGAATCATCGACCAACAACAAATGATCATAGGTATACATCATGGTATGTCTTAGTTACCTGAAGCTCGAAATGTAGTATACAAACTTTATTTTAAGTTGGAAGTTAATATATCGCATATTTAACTCAGAGAGGATTATTGCTCTCGTACAAAGTCATCTACATCGCGATCCGCACTTTCGTATTACTTTCACAATATAACACATTTATGGTGATGACTTCTCTCTATGACCCGAACTGCGTGAGTTGAGCTGTCATCTGGATAGATTAGTGTAGATCATCCCCAAGCAAGGAAGTTTACAGTCCACTATATAGTTTACCGTTGCTAAGAAGACACAGTAGACATAAAGAGAAAAATCTGCGGAATGATAAATTCTTGAAGCTTTATTGCAAGCGGACTCTCCTTATGAACTATAACATCTCCTACTTCTTCTCAGTCCCAAATCAGCAATCACTCGGTATTTTTCGGCAAGAATATTCATTTATTCCTCCTAGTTGCTTTTTACTTTCTCATATACGTAGTATATAGAAAGTTTTGTAATCGTGAAAAAAATCGAAAGCGAGATTTCGACGGAAATATTCATTTTGGTTATCCCTGATTCAGAAAAAAAGTGATTTTTGGATTAACGTCCGTCCGTCTGTGCGCAGCGATTCTGAGTAAATGGATGAACCAATTTCATTCATTTTTTGTATTTACGGTAGAATTTACTTGTTGTCGATGCACGTCCTCTAAGATTTTTCGTTAAAACAAAGGGTACTTCACATGAAGATCAAAATACTCTTTTGAATGTTGCTCAAAAACGGCTCCAACGATTTTGCTTAAATTTTCTGTACGTAAGCTACAATTAGTATGCATTACATCCGCATTAGCGTTATTTCGCTTGAAAGTTTGGTATAGACGTAGTAAAATAATTTCTATCTACCCTTACATATTAGTTTACTGTTTCAAGAAGTTTGAATAATATTTAACAGTGTAAATGGACCAAGCAGAAGTAGAATACAATTTTCGTAAACTGAAATGAAATATATGATAATGATAAAATATATAGGAGGACAGCAAACGCACTGCAGATACGAAAAAACATCAATTTCTGTAATGAAATTACATTTACATAATACTTTTACGATATTTTTGGTCACTCTATGCTGCGGATGGAAAAAGCGTATATGAGAAAGTATGTGCAATGGTTTTCAACATAGTTTATTTGTGTATTTAAGAGTTAAGCACTGTTTAAATTATATTACAAAACACCATCAATCTACAAAATATTTCTATTGTAATAGAATTTTTTATGAGAAAGGGTTCAATAATTTTCCCCTTAAATCTTATGGGGAAAAATTGTTCTTGGTACGTGTCCAAGGATTTGAAACGGATTGAGGGAGTGTGGTGAGTTACCATTTTATTTAGAATAATACATTTGATTTTTGTATAAAAATTATTGAGGTATTGTAATTTTAAAATCGTCAAACGTCTTTCTTCCGCGTCTTTGGGTTAACGTTAGTTAAATATTACAAAAAATAGGGAAACCCCTTTGAAAACATACCTGAAATTATATAGAGTAGTTTTGACCTCTTTAATTCTGAATTTGGCTTCACTAACATCTGTCTGAAAGATTGAAGAAGGATCCAAATACTTCCTTCCCTGAAATAAACAAATCAATTATTTACTCAGTAAACAACTTTACTGTGTGTCTTAATAAACTATTAAATCAATTATTTTTTCTTATTTATTCTCGTCATGCCTAGCAGAAACTATTAAAATATATATCATTCGTCTGAAAAAATTACCTGGTGGATGAGCAAGTTGCACACTTGACGTAGTAAGATAATTATCTTCGAAGACGTGCAATAGTATCGCGAATGCGCCCACACAAGGCACAGTACGTGCATGAGAGCAGGAAAGTGCACGCCCAGCTCAGAGAAATCGGTATCTTCGATGACTTTGAAGTGACGTGTTAGTGGCTTCAGGTACAGAGAGATATCCTGTGCCTCTGCGAGAGCTGAAAGAAACGTATCCACACCTTTTAATTGTTTCTGGCAATTTTCATGCAGATAAACTCTCAGAGATTAGCGTGAAATTCGATCAGCGTACATATAAAAGGGAGACAATTTTGTCTTAAGTGAAATAAATAGATATGTGATAACTTTTGGTACAAAGTGTGACGAGTCCGGTTAATATATGCATAAAAGAGATATTTAACTATACGAGAGGCAAAAAATGTCGACCCCAAAATCAACATCACATCTATATAAGTTGAGAAACCGGATCAATAAAATCATCAGTTTTGACGTTATAAAAACGTTCCTCTTTCAATTTTTTGTCTGCGATTACAAATTCGGTCCGTTCAGGAATTCTTTGGTATGAAATTATGATATTTTGGAACGATGAATGGTTCTTAGAAACTACACATTGCTTTATGAGTAGATCTCACAAAGATGATTCCAAAAGATGTTTGAAACAAATGATTTGTTTCATTTGAAATGGTAAGAAATAGGAAAATTGAACGGAGCTGTCATAATTAATAGGCAGTACAATCCCTTGTGAAAAGGGGACAGTCGCAAAAGCAGTATCTCATTCCCCTGCCACTATGTCTCGTAGTTCACGGAAGATAAACTAATTAAAACAACAGTGGATGTACTCGTTCAAAAAGGGATGAGACATGAGTGACGTTCTTTCAAGTCCCCAACATTTTAGTTTTCTTCATTCGTGATAATTCCGAATATCATCCACATGAAATTGGACGACTAGAAATATCTGTTCAATCCAAGACAACAGAAAAAATTCACTTGTTTTTGTGAATTCATAGTTGTAGTAGTGGTTTCTACGTCTTTAATGAGTAAGGATGAGCTACAATTTTTTCACAACAAATTAACAGATGATATTTGTTATATAATTTTAACCAATAAAATTGGACCAACAGAGGTTCTTAAAATTTGACCGCAACCGAATATGTGGTGGCGAGCAAGTTGTTCAAGCGACAAGATATAATTTTAATATATTAACCATGAATAATTTAAACTTAAAAAATAACAATATAAATAAATTTAAAAAATAAAAAAATAATAATACTTTAACTAGTAAGGTTTCGACCATTATGTCGATCATCGTCAGGTGAAAGTATATAAATAAATAAACAAATAAATAAAAGAATAAATTTGATTTATAATATACGTAAACATAAAAAACTACATTTATTTTCTATGTAAAAATAATTAATACAGACGAAAAACCAAAGACGAATAATTGAATAAAATAATTATAAATTGTATACAACGCTTGTGTATTCATTTGAGTTGTTTTTTGTATGTTTAGCTTTTTTAGTGTATTTTATTTTGTTAAGATAATTCATTTATTTATTCACGTACATTTGCCTGACGACGACCAAAATAATGGTCGTAACGTTGAGTTAAACTAAAAATTTTGTCTACATAAATTTGTATACAATATTATTCCGATAGTAGACGATAATACTGTCAACCCATTAGTGAAGCAATAAACTTCAAATGGTATAATATTCTTACCTGCTACAACATTCCTAAACATAGTCTTGAAGCAAGGGAAGTAAGCACTGTCTGTCTTCTCAAGAATGACAGCCATTTTGCGTACCCGCTCCTTTTTCATCTGCTCGTAAATGTTGCGAAGGTTTTTCGTGCGGGCTGTCCAGAACTCCACCTCTAGAATGACATATTGGTACGCAGAAAGAAAATTTTACATTCAATGTCTAGTAAAATTTGCTTAAGAAATTATAACAAGCAGAAACGTACCCAGTTTTTTTTCACCTTTTTAATATTCAGTAACACAACAAACCGTAAGACAGTTGAAAACGATTAAGTTAATAATTCAAAGTAATATTATTTGAATATAATATAAATATTGTTTTGGTAATAAGAATATGAAAGCGTTTAATCTTTCAAAGTTTTCGCAAAAACTTTCTGAAAGAAAACCTACTTCTTTGCCTAAATGCACGAACTCAATATAACAAGCTTATCAATGTTACAGACAACTTAGAACTATTGTTTGACTGATAAGGTGAGGAAATAAAACACTTCAATTCGCTCAAGATACAAACCTTCCCGTCTCTTCCTGTTACGAAATCTTTCCGTCGTATTTGTTTTAACTGGGATGCTCCGAGTTTATGGAGAAGAAAATATTATATATTTCAATTTTCTCGCTCATGTGAGTATATTTCATGCCTCTTCCAAATTTTGTGTGTGTGTGTGTGGGGGGGGGGGGATTTTGTCANATTATAGAGATTCCAGATTCTAGCATATTTAGTTTCGACGGAGGAAGAATTATGTAGAACAAACACAAAACCATCACAAACAAACCGAACAGTTAAAAAAAAAGACTTACAGCAAACTTATGTGAAATACAAATAAATGAAAAGAATTTTTTGTTCGATAAGGTATAGAGAAACATTTTTGAGCGATAATAAAAATTCTAGAAGTGGGTCTTCACAGAAAAAACCTTAAGAGAATAGCATCTGGCGTAGCCTGCTCAACGTGGTTGTAACGCAATATGATGGAAAAATCATATCATAATCGTAATATCGAATATCAAGAAAAGACCACAGAATTAAAGTAGGTGATTACAGCTTCCTAAAATTAAGTAAAACATTTGTGTTCAAAAATATTTCTCCCAAAATTACGTGATTATGTGACAGTGGTACTCTTCAATCTCTATAGTATATACTCGTATAATTAAGTAAAAATAGCTATGATATAATAATTTACGTTTAAAAAGGCAAATTAATCAAAAAATTGGTGTACCTTCATAGGGCACGGGGTTACATCCATTAGCGAAAGCCTGTGATGAGTCTGCTATCACCACGTCGTTGATTTGCGTCGCCCACTTGATCACCACTCCCTCAATGGCGCTTTTCAGATACAAGTCGACCACTTCGCCTTTGCTACGGCACGAAAGAGAAACAAACGATTTTCATTTCGTTAATTTACATATACAAACATGAAATAATTTCGCAAAGACATAAAATATTTCAACGGTTAGCGAGTGTACCCTATTTTTTACGTAATTTCTCTACTGAAGGAAAAAGGATTTTAAGGTTCATTGTTCACTACAGATTTGAATTTTGGAATTTTAGATAGTATTATGCTCGAGATCAAGAACTACTACGATGTATAAAGTTTATAGAATAAAAACAATGAACTTAAACCACTTTGATAACTAACTGCACCTTATCAAATTCAAATGGGCCAAATTCGTAATTATGTTCCTTGTATTTCTTACAAATAAAAATTACCTGTAACTCTAATATAGGACATTTATGTATGTTCTATCTTTATCAGAGTTAAAAATCACATTCATAGTCTGTTAACCGATACAACATTTTACGCATGGTGTTATTGACCCATTTGATAATATGTGAGAGCTATTTTTGGTGTTAAATGTCGACCCCCGTATAATTGCTGGTGCATTTGTCCAGCAAAATCCAATTCATTTATTTCAAGTAAAGTGCTATTACTAACCACTTTAAATTCAGGAATTGAATACTATTAAATTCAAAAATGTCCGGGGATATAAAATGTATTTGTCGAGTATTTCCTTGGGGAAGCGTATGTCGTACCTTTGAATGAGATCCTTCTCCGCCTGGTCAATGCGTTCAATGCCCACAGGCATGGGCAGCACCGTCTGTCCTGTCACTTGGCCCTTCACTGTGTACACCGTGCTCTTGAGGGAGTGCACGTGCGTGTGGATATCCTGGGCCACGGCCTTGGGCCACTCCGTCGCGTTGGCCGGATTCGACAGGAGCGGTACGAACACCTACGTAACAACAAAGTATTATTTTGTTTAAAAAAATTGTCTCCTCAACTTTTGTTTTATCTGCCACTTCGGTCCTCGCGGCGAAAGAAGAGTAACGAGATGTGACCAACGGAGAGTGAGCACAGTGTTTTTTTTTTGTGGGGTTTTAGGGTTCGTCGACATCGAGATCATTAGAGCCCTAAAAAATTGTACGGGAAAATGCAGTTACGCACTAGGAAGAGCCAACATGACTGCCCCCACGTGTGGGACTCGCCGAATGACTCAACCATACCCACTAAAAACCCTCCTGAATTACAACTCAAATGTCAACATATCTGAAGACATTACTTAAATCATTTTTTCAAGAAGAAGAAAGAGGAAAATGAAAGGTACCCTAGTATCGGGATCGAAAAGAACAAGAGGTGACCAAGGAAGGTCACGAAAGAAAAAGGAAGAAACCTACACAAGTCAGTGGAAGCAATGTCAGACTCAGCTCGGGCCCCGTGTTTGCCAAACACGTTCTTACAAGATGCAAGTCCCCTGGGGGAAGAGGAAAATGAAAGATACCCTAGCCCTAATGGCATCGGGATCAGGGCTAGGGTATCTTTCATTTTCCTCTTCCCCCAGGGGACTCACAGTACAGTGTTCTCATGTGTCTGCTGCAGGGGGTGGCCGAGCTTAGCTTCACCGATTATAGACGACATGCTGTCGCACGCAGACAGAGGCTGCTACATCCGGTGGAAAAGCTAACTTCAAGCAGCCTCCTTGTGGCCGCGGATTGTTGTGTATTGTACATAAAAATTTTCATCCAGCGTTTGGGGGCACAACTTTGTATTATAAATATACACTGTCAGAATTAAAATTTGACGTGGCATGTCCGGCGAGAGAAAATAGAAAATTGTGTTCGAAATCACCTCGTCGTACATTATGAAAGAATTTTATTCTAATACCAAATATTGAAAAATACTTTTTAAAACTAGAGAAATATACTATTTAATTTTTCCACCTTGAAATAATACAAATTTGTTGATGAGACTCAAAATATAATGTTACAAATAAATAAAGATGACCCATTATTTTTATTTGTCGGGCAACATTTTGCCAACCCTCCGTCCGTTACAGTTGGTGTATCAAATACTGCCGGTTCTAAAAATCGACCGATATAAGCGGTAGCATCCGAACTTAAATTCACTGGGATTCTGCGGACACAAGTAAAANAGTCAGTTTAGCAATTACCTCCTCGACTTTGGCGCAGTCTTAAGGCTCCTCCCGCATTACTTTTCTTTCACCGCGAATACTGTAGAGCTCTTCACTGATTATGGGATATAATTTGTCCGTATCGAAGTGAAAGGAAAGAGATGATTGCCCATGTGGAGAAATAAAAGAGACAGTTAATCATGTGACGTGAGATTGTATGGTGAAGAGAGGTGTTCTTGAGACTATACTTGACAATGCGAAAATACTTTGTTTGAATTTGTATCATGCAAAAATTACTGAATTAATTGTAAAGAAACGTTCACAGTCGTATTACTTAAATATGACCCAAGTTAAGATTCATATCGATACGATATCAGAAATTGGAGGAAAGGAACTTAATTCCAAAAATGAGAAGTTATTGGTTTAGTATTGTGTAATTATCTTAACTACAAAATTGTGTAGTAGCTATAGCAAGCGAGCTAGCTAATTGACAGCACGGACATGATATCAACAGAATATTTGTCTGTCTGTAGTTCTTATATTTTCAGAAGGGATAACAAGTAATGGAGAAAGAAATCTGAAACGATACCTCCTCGACGAGACACGCGAGGTGCTCAATGGTCTTCGGTGCGATGTCTCCAGGGATGAGCAGATTCACCATGTTTTCTTTCGTCACTACATCTGCTTTCTTTTTGATGAAGTACACCGCTTTTGACTTGATCAAGGCGGGGAAGCCAGTCACGATGGTCAAAATGGCTGCCGAATTTTGTAGCACCAGCAACACCTGCACGTAAACAACAAGGTCAAACATTTTAGGAACTATAACTCCCATTTCCTTCTTAAAAACGTGTAATAAGGAAGCGAATTTATTATCCAAAGACACAGGCACGCGACGAAAAAGAGGGCAGTAGAGAAGAAGAAAACACTTTAGGGTAGCGTTGACCAAATGGCGGACCACCAAACGCTTTCTACGGACAGCGAGTTGTAGTATATTTTACGAAAAAATTTTCATCCAGCATTTGGGGGCGCAACTTTGTATTATAAATATTCGCTGTCAGAATTAATATTTGACGTGGCATGTCCGGCGAGAGAAAATAGAAAATTGTTTTCGAAATCACCTCGTCGTACATTAAAATATGAAAGAATTTTATTCTAATACTAAATATTAAAAAATACTTTTTAAAAATATAGAAATGTACTGTTTAATTTTTCCACCTTGAAATAATACAAATTTGTTGATGAGACTCAAAATATCATGTTACAAATAAATAAAGATGACCCATTATTTTTATTCGTCGGGCAACATGTTGCCAAATTCCATCCCGTACCAGCCCAATCGATCAAAAGTTTATAGAAAACTACTCTAGAGCGAAGAAAAGTAGGACAGTGCTGGTTTAGGGGATAAACAAATCGGATCCCGATGTGTGACTCCTGAAAAACTTCCTCTCTCCTCTGAAAAAAAAAACAGTTTTTAGTCTTAGTGAAATCGAGGGTCCCTTTTGTATGATGGTCACTTTCCAGACCAGTAACCAACAGGGGAAAATATTAAAAAGTACACAATAACTAGCTGAGTACGCTTAAATAGCGCAGCTTTCCATGTGTGAATTTTGTGAGTTCTTATCTTCCCATTGATGTATCGAGTGAGACAATAAGAACGAACACCTCAAATATCTCATAAACGGGTACAGGGACCTCTCCACGAGGAAGTCTCTTTCGATATACGGGTTTGAAAAGGACGGTGGAGATTGTGCATATATTCCTAGCTTGAAAACATCGTACTCTGTTGTCCCTTAACCTGCTCACATTCTCCCTCAGCTGACCCTATCCAGATGTCACGCTTATATGAACCAGAGAAAGGACAATTTGTCAAAATTATTAAATGACTAGGACTGACGTCATTAAAAGAAAAGAGTAAATTGCTGGAAACAAAATTGATATTTCAAGCATTTTCACATTTCGTGGAACAAATAGGAACAATAAAGCCTGCGATGCATGAAACAAACAATGAAGAAGCTTGAAGAAGCGACAAATAGGCACGCCTAAAGGGAAAAAAGAGTAGCGAGGATTCAAGAGGAGAAACAGAGACCCCGGAATAACAATGTTACAAACAGGGATGTTATATATGGTTNGGGATGTTATGAATTTGTTGTAGAATTGAGTTTAATTGTGTATTGTTAAATTATTGTGAATAAAGTAAATCGAAATTGAAAATTGAATCCAGGTGTCACGTAGCGGCATCTGCGCTGTAGGGAAATGGGTCAGTTTTTATTTCTTATGATCGGGATCGAGTGCTGTAGCACAAAGCCTCACTTGAGTTATTTATACGTAGACAGACGACAAGTCGAACAAAATTAAAAGGTGTATCGAGTAGATTATCATACTTCGGAGGATACTCTGAGCGTGAATCATCATCTAAGAGGCAAATAGGGTGACCATAATGACCGCCCTTTGTTTTTGTTTGCGTTGGTTGCTCATGAGAAAGTAAAATGAAATTAGTGATGTCGATTCAGTGAAAAGTACAGGAAAACAAACAGTAAATCAATACTGTTTGAATCAAGTAGTCAAACAACTATAACCTATCCTATTTCTTAACGTCACAGCAAGATATCAATATGGCTGTCATCACCGTTCCCTCCATACTGGTTGGTGGGTGTTTCAGCGGACTCAATCAGATTACCCGACGTCCATGTCGTTTCTCAGTCATTTAAATAACTTTAAGTCTCATTGGATTTAGTGTAAAACATTCCACAGAGCAGTCAAATGTCATGACCTGTGGGTGAGCGCCCATCGGAAATACCACAGACAGAAGGGTCCGCGGTGTATAAATACATCTTTGCAGCTAAATACTTTCTTATGTTATCAAGGGAAAGTTTTTGGTATAGTGTTTAACAATGGAAGTATTTTCATTTCCTGAGGTCTGCTCAGGGACATTCTCGTGGGACGTACCTATCAAGATAACCAAATTCTGTTTTCATTCTGATAAGTCGTGACGTGGGGTTAACCATATGCCGTTCTGTAATCCAAGTTCCCGCTTCCAAGAGAAAAAAAGAAAACTTCCTATTCAATTAATGAAAACGCGAAAGAAATATATCACGTCATAACTTTACAAAATGACAGTTTCTTTTCCGATGCATTGTTAAAAACTCATTTTCTTAAAACATAATGCCCTCGACTACCTTGGTTAAAAAAACACGTCTTAGAAATGTGATTTAGAGAGCAAAGTTTGCTTTATCTTTAATCGTATTTTATTAGATGTCTTCTGCAGGTTCATTGCTTCGCGCGAGCAAACAACAAAACGTTTTCTTTACGTCATGTCAAGAATGAAAAGGGGAAAAATGTTCTACGGATTGAGGATATGATTAGGTCTTGTACGTTTATGCCGTTTGATTTCTTCCAAACTTATATCCACGAACGTCATAGATGTTAGCTGCAGATAGTCATTCTAACATTTTGATATTATTATTTTATTTCTCTTTAAGACGCCGGAGATTATGGACCTAAGCACTTGAGGATATGAATGAGTACAATGAATTTTTCTATCTAGAACAAGACGGGAAGAAAGAATCAGTCCCTTCAGATTCAAGGTTATGGTGAATATATAGTATAAATATACATACATAATACATACAAGAAAATAGTATGATAAATAATGTTTATTTATCACTTTTTTAAATTAAATTAAGTATGCGCTTTATCACACAAGACCAGCAGACATATAAATTCATAATAGACGAAATACTTTTTTCTTCCTGGTTGCTTAATTAATTAATTATTAAACATTAAGTATATTAACGTGATTTATTATTCGTAATATTAACAATTCTCATCTGTACTTAATTTTTTTGCAGAAACCCCATCCTGACTCGCGTTTTCTAGTTGTTTAGTCTGGTTATGCGCTGTACGTGTATGCCACACTCTAAAACATTACTGGTATTACTAATGAGCGCTCGCGCTACGGTGAGCTGTATAAGATTATTTGCTCCTAATGATAACTAATTTAGTTCTCATTTTTACTTTCCAATTACACAGA
>NNCF01127011.1:409484-463303 GCA_002313205.1 Laupala kohalensis
GAGGATTTGTTACGATTTTGCCATCGTTTAGTAAAGAAACATTTTCTTCGCGGTTTTCAGAAATTGACGTGTAATTTTTAACAATATTCCACATGGCTTTCATCCGGTTGTTCGATTTTAGTACATGCCTGTCGTTATTTTAAATTCACAATTTATTATTTAGTAAATTCACCATTCCTGCACTGGTAACCAAAAAGAATACCAAAAGTACCTTAGGTTCCGAGAACGAGAAAAAATGGTTTGACTGATCCCAGACGCTTTAAAACACACGGGAAAATAAAAGGAGCAGAGAAATAAAAGCAGGGAAAACAAAATGAGCACATCTCGTACAGAAAGATGAGATAGTCATTGGGAGAAACTCCAAACATCATTTAATAACATCTCTTAAGTTATTTACAACCAAATACTAAAACTATTGCGGATATATGAACGGCAGCAATGGATCTGTACGAAGAAATGTAACATGAAAGTTATAAGGAGTATCATGAATGGTTTAGTTTTACTTGGTTTATGATGTTAACCGAAAGTTGCGCGATGCCTGCAAGATATATCTAAAATTTTGGAAAATTACAATATCTCTTTTATACAAGAGCACACTATTCTGATAATTGTTTTACAAACAGAGTATCCAGGATAAAGAAACAAATAACAAATAATTATTCAAATTGAGTATATGATAGAAACAGCGAAGTTGAAAAACCCGCATCACCAGGTACCATGCGGCAGCTAAATATTCTCCAGACTGCGTGTTTTTCAACCAAAAGATGTCAGCGAGTTGAAACTCAGTTCACCTCCACAGCACTTTCAAAAACTTCCGTGTAATTCTCGCGGGGAACTCGGTAAAATTCTATTTTGTGATGTGAATATACGATGGGAAGTTGTTTCAAGTGGAAGTGCCATTTCAACACGGGAAATTACTTTGATACAGTCTTGTCCCAGCATACACAAACAGTTTGCTCATAGTTATACACTTCGTATCCGCAAAAACAACATGGAAATTAATGTTGGTTGGAAATTCAATTTAACTTCCCTGAAAATCCTTCATTTGTAAAAATATTAATTGATGAACAGCCTTACAAACAAGTAAATACACATTAATTTATTAAAAGCTTTATAATGAATAGAAATTCAAACAAAAGAATACGGATACACTCGAATTTTCAGTTAAAATGGTTTTAATTTTAACATTTATTTAAGTTGCATGTTCAATAGTGTACTGAACACAAATATAGTTACTATTTGAAGCTATAATGTCATTTTAATCGTAAAATTATATTCCTATGTCGCTTCCCGTGTTTTTGATTCTTTTTCTGTCTTATTTACATAGAAGTTCATAATAATTATCTCAAGCCCATTTCAGTACAGTGGTTCATAATATTGAGTGAAGGAAGTTAAGTATCGCTTTCCAACGGAACAAAACATCTGAGTTCATTTCTTCAGGAAAATAAATGGTTAAAGCGTCTGTGATTTATTTCTAATGCATCAGTCTCCCATTTTCGCGCATAAGTGTTTGGAAGAAAGTTTCGTTTTCAGTGCATATTCGCCTCGTATCGTGCTCATGTTTTGCTCGATTACTGAAATGTCATCTCAGACTGTGATACGATAAGCTGCCTACAATATTTGGAAGTAAAATATTTTTAATGAAAGCAAATCACACGAATCTATATGTCAGTGAAATTTTAATTACAGATCGGGATACCATTCAACAAAACGTTTGAAGTACTGTACCATGCAAATTTATATTCGTGTAACATCCTACGAGGAAAATCTTTCCTTTAATTCTTCCAACCACATTATTACAATTAATTACAACGATGCAATGAAACTTATAAATATTTAAATAAAGGTAATTATCAAGTTTGAAACTGTTTGAATTATAAATTTAAGTAATAAAAAGCAAGAAAAAATGGTAACAAAATAGAGTAACTTACATCCCAGTGGAAATGGTGATAGGGACTAACTCGGGACCTTACGTTGTATACTCTGGCACTACCACAGCTTTCGCCTCCCACGACTAGTACATCACTTCCGACAAGACACCTACATCTTTGATAAAAACGCGTGCCCATAAAAGTCACAAAGGACGCAAACAATAAATGAAATATTTCCTTTAGGGCCTATCTACATTAGTTAACATATTATACTTCACTAACTAACTCTGTTGGTTCCGTGTGAGACGATTTGTCGTTACCCTTCGTTATTATTTATTGAAAAGAAAAATAACACGTTTGAATACAAACATTAGGTGATACTTTAATTATTTCGCAACAAACATGAAAATATTAGTAGCCATTATAAATGAAACATCGAAAACCTACTAAATTCGTTATTTAGATTGACAATCTTTACATCAGTATGCGTTCGTATAATATAGTGAAAATATCTAAAACTCAAAAAGTCACGTATTACCGTATGTTACCCTTTTCTAAATCGGAGTATCAAAAATCCCTTCTTCATGGACCTAGAAAAAGAACAAGCAACATTTTTTAACAAATTTAAGTTGCTATGTTTTTGTTCCGCGTTGATAAATGAATGAGATAACTCAGGACAACGCCGCTTATACATAATTTCCTCTTATTACTACCACAAAGGTGCAACTTGACGCATGTGGAGATGGAACAATGTGGTAGAAATGAAGGGTATGTGTTGATTGGTGAACTGTTTCTCGGCACCTCCTAAGTGATGATCCCAACAAGGACTTATCCGTCTCCTCACTCAACGCACCCTACGCGTATTCCGCGACCCTCTCCCGCCGCGTCCCCGGACAGGTGGCACAGCACGCGACCAGTTTCTTAATTTGTTTTGTTCCGTGCGCCGACTTTTGGCGGGAGCTGTACAGTTTAATGCCCCGCCGTGTCTTACGTGACGTGGTACGGCAGCGTTGTCCCATTATGTGGCGGTGTAGACGATGGCCCCGACTATTTATGTTTCGTCCTGATTCCGGATCGTCTTCGTTTCTGCACGCGTGTCTCATGCGCGCGCGAGCGGTCGATACTTCCCGAGCACGTCACCAGGCAGCGGACCCCGCGGCGGTCGCTCGGTCCACTGTCGATAACGAGGAAAGGAAAGGGTTCGCGATTTATTCCTAGTTACCACAAGCGAAGTCTGGTACGTTCACTCACGATCCACATTTTCTTCATATTAATAGAAGACAAGAACTATCCGATATCCATTAAAGTTTCCTTAAAGCGACATTAATAAAATCCTATTTACGAGTAAATTAATTATAAGAAATGTATGGTAAAAAGCAGTTACAAACTGCTGCATGGCCACATGGCGGCGGGGCAATAAACTAAATCACTCTCCGGAAAAAAGCAAGGGACCATTTAATCAACTTCTGTTCCGAAGGTAATGGTGTATTTTTAATTCCTAAAAGACGTTTTTTTAACAAATAATTATTGTAATCAATTTGTTTTTCCTAAAATAAGCCGTAACTACATTACAACCTCTCAAGTTTCAAGATTACTAATTACTATAATATTAATCACACTGCCGCCTGTGAACCATGTTTGCCACAAAGCTTACAGTAATTTTGGACTAAAAGCTCGCAGAAATGTCAATTAGAAAATCCAACAGAAACATCAAAATTAAATATTAAATACACAAAAAGTATTAATGTTTAGCAGAAATTCAATATTTTTCTCGGAATATTAATAGATAGAACGACGATCTTATCTAAAAACTATTTTGGTTAAAACTCTTGCGATGCACTGAAAACAAACTTTAAACTTAAACGGTAAAGGAAACATTAAGGGTTTATACGAGAAGGTACAACAGATAAGATTTAATTTCAATTTCCAACACTTAAATAAACTGGTTACTTCATTTATCCAATGTTCGAATGGTATTGTCATATATTCGTAAAACGGGTAATAATTGTGAATACTTTAATTTTTTTCAGTAACACCCCCACCGATTTTGATGTAAATCGCAGAATATATGCATGTAGAACGAAAAAGACATATGTAGTATGTGCCTATGGAAAAATCGTATTATAACACTCACGTACTATCAATATTATATAATTTTATAATCATATAGTTATCATTACGACCACTAAAGTTTATATAATCGTTCTGTGGAGTAAGGGAAAGTAATTGTTGGATATCGGTGAGGCGATAGGAGTATTCATTTTTAAGAATAAATGAAAGATGTGGTGTTGTCTACTAGTAAAATATTTATTCAGATAGTACTTTCTTCAGTCTAAAATAAAACGGAATATAAAAATATAAACAATATATAAGAATGCAATGTTTAGGAATTTTTGTTAAGTTTATAAACATTTGAAATTTGTTAAAATTATGAAGATTTGGAATTATTTGAAATCTATTAAAATTATAGAATTTTGAAGTTGATTGAAATACAATAAAATTTTAAGTGTATTGGAAAACAGAGCAACAAATTATTGTAGAATGAATCTGTGAATAAGAGATAAAACTGCAACTAAATGAAAATATAAAATAAATAAGTGAGTTGAACGTACATGACAATGCCTGGTATCAAAGGGGAAATGTGTCGAGAGTTTGGACGGGGNNNNGGTGGGGGGTGGGGAGGTAGAGCAGTGACGTCCAACAGACACCACCCCCACCCTAGAAAAAAGTGGAGTATACTTTCTATCTTGTAATAATTGTGATGTCAAATATGTGGGGATGACCGGTAGGAAAATAAAAAATCAGAATTAAAGAACACATTCACACCTTACACAATAGCAATCAATCTCATTTTACCGACCACCTAAGACTTTCAACCCACTCTCTCAACATTGATCAAAACGTACACATCCTTGAAATAGAAAACACTTTAATCTTAGAAAATTTCCACATTCATAAACTATTAAAACAGAATGTCCCTCTGTGCAATGAACATTTAAGCAACCTGTCTCCTCTTTTGTCCCTTCTCCTGTAATAACCCATTTACTCATGGACTTTTCCCGCCAACGGCACCTGCTAACCTGTTCTTAAATAGCGCCCCGCCCAATTTCAAATGTTTATAAACTTAACAAAAGTTCCTGTTACATATTGTTTATATTTTTGTATTTCGTTTTATTTTAGACTGAAGATGTCAGCTAAGCTGGCGAAAGTACTATCTGATTAAATATTTTACTAGTAGACAACACAACATCTTTCATTTATTCTTAAGGGAAAGCAAATTAAATTCACATACACTGTATTCCACTTAACCGTAGATGGTTAGTAGTTTGTAATTTCACGACTTCCTTTGATACGTGAATGACGCGTTAGATTAGAGGGGTAACGGTCAAGCAGTGCTTCCCTTAGACAGTGGACCTTGACTTGGTGGTGTGATCGGAAGACAAGGGCTCATTGTTTAACGGCTACAGTGGCTCTCCTGAAAGTCACCTTGCATTTTTCACGGCGTTTCCATTCTTGCTCGTAATTATTATGAAGGTCTATTCATTATCGCGTTATAATTTAAACAAACATATCGTACTCGTCGTCCTACTTTGCTCGTAATTTTTGTGATTCTCAGTAGTTTTTCCTCAGTATAAATATAAAATTTACAACAATTTTTACGAACGTCGTTGATGCTGGGTTTTTTTTACTTTTAATATACTTAAAATATGCTTTTCCACCTTGTTTTAGACGAACTTCGGCAAAAGTACGTATTCGCATCAAAATGAAAACAAAACAAATCACAATACCAAAAGAAATTCCGTTAGTGTTTTATATGTGGGATCGCAGTGTTCGTGTCAAAGACTTTGGGATCATTTTATTCTGTTTAATTTGAAGAACAATTTACATTTCATTACAGATATTTCAAAAAACATTTACAATTTGAATACAAATAAAATTATTGATAACATACTCGGAGGATGTTGAAAACTTTTTTTAATGGAAGGGAAGATTTTTTAAAACTAAATAATGAAGAGTCACACATTTTTTATTAATTTTTAATATATAACTTTTTGCTATCATATCGAGTATCAAGATAATGATATGCATAGACAAATGTGAAAATGTTTACACAGTATTAAAATAAATACAAAAAGTACGAAAGAAATCATACACAATTTTAATCCTTATGATCAGGTGTGCTTAAAATATAATTCAATAGGACAGTATATTCCTTGTAAATAATGAAACAAATAAACGAAACTTATTTGGACATTTTTTTCATCCATTGTTATGCCCTTTCTCTTGTCGTGACTAGTCTCAGAAGAACGCTATTTTTGTTTTGTTTTTCAATGCATTAAACTTGAAATTCCTAAACGAGGAATAATTGTATGTAAATATTTTCTCAACATCGGCTCGATGAAAAAGTTTGAAAGGTGTAGTGTTATATGGCTGTATTTCGGCATTATAAACGTCTTTCGAGGTCCAATTCAGATCTCAACCTACAGGCGTAAACACGCAACCCGCTAAACATGTAAGCTGTGCGTTTAATAATAATAATAATAATAATAATAATAATAATAAATAATTTATTGTCGAAAAAGCAATACAAACTGCGTATGATCATATGGAGGACAATAAACTAATTTACTCTCCGGAAGCAAGCAAGAGACCATCCCATCAATTCCGATCAAGGGTCCTAAGGCACGGGCGGATTCAAAAATTTCAGCAAAAATTCCTAGATAAGATAAAAAGTTAGCTGCGAGTTATAATACTAATAGAATGTCAATATGTTTGTAATTTAATGCAAAAAATTTACATGTACAAATTATTATCGATCTATAGATTATTCTGAGTATAGTGTTTAAAAATCATAAGAATTGAAATAACACTAAATTCTCGATTTATTATTACAATAAACTTGCCCCTAGACAAAGCCTAGAGAACTTGTATAAGAAATACCGGAAGAAATACCGGAGCAAAACCCGGGCCAGGATCGATTTAACTTAACTAAGCATTTTCTGACTCGGAAACCCAATCAAGGGCGTGAATTGATTATTCTTCACCCTAAGGAAAATAATACAATATATATTGACAATGTAAAGTCATAAACTTGTCGACAGAACAACAAGCGTAATTTTCATCCGACCGCCCAGATATTTTCTTTAACCTACAATTTTGGACTAATCAACTCAACAGTTCTTGTCAAATCACATTTGTCCCATTTCTCTGATCTGGCACATATGTAGCGGATATGTATTCGTATATCTCTAATGAACTTTTTTCTATTCCCCGTCAATCTTGTTCTGAAAACTTACGTAAAGCGGACACTCATTTACGGACATGGACTGGAAATTTTTAAGTGAATTTTGTTACGGGGAGCAGGGTACATCTGAATGTGTGACCACTTCAAAATGGAACTTTCACATTTGCGATACATTGTCACCCTCTACGTTTTATTCTGACAATGTATTCGCATATTGCCTCAGGTGTAACAAAAGATCACTCACTAGTGTCGCCATGATTGAAGGAGTTAATTAATAAAGATCAAGACGACAACCAACAACAAACGAACGGTGCTAATAATGACGAACAACCTAAGACAATTAATTTTATTCACATCAATTATTTGTAAATGTATTGTTTCTGTAAATGTGCTAGCAATCGAAAATAAATGTGAAATTTAACAATTTCTCAGAACATATTTTGTAAAAGAATCAAAATATACACAGATACATATTCATTCACCAAACTTCATCACAAATATCCTTATTTATCCACAATTTTTTAAAAGCACACAAATCATTGGTACCATGTGTTTCCGTCATTAAAGAAATTAATCGCAACTCACATTATAATACTCTTAAAATTTCTCTTAAATCGTCTCTATGTCAATCATGTAAATATGTTTCTTCACTTTTGAATAAAGGAAGTAGTTGGATCGTCTATATATGTTTGTTGTTAATGTGATTCATTTCTTGGTTGACACTAGTATTTAATTAGAGTAATACAAATTTCGTACAATTACTGCAAATACAGCAAAACATCAATGAAATGCAGAAAAGAATTATCATGTCCATAGTTAATATTCACCAAAATATATTCATTTAACTGTTAGTTGTTGTTGTTTTTTTGCCTTAAGTTTTATTCATTACCTAATTCTCTGTAATATAAAATTAATTACTTCAAACCATTTTGTTGTTGTTGTTGTAGAATTTACATTTCAGAGTATCAAGAATAATGAATCGTTTGCTGTGAAATCATGATTGTACATATCATGCTCTCTCTGCATGTAACTTGCACAAAAATATATCTCGCACCGTAAGCGTATCTTCGGGAAAGTCATCATCCCATAACATTGTTCTTTTTTTTTCAAAGTCAAATTATGTCTTCTTGAAATACTTCTAGTAAACATATGTTGTAAACAAAAGAGTCCATTTATTTATAGAACAGTTTTTATTGTGAAACATTGTTCATATATTTAAATACAATTTCCCAAATGATTTCAGTTTGTGTTCAATCGAGAGGTGTGTATAAGTCATCATGCTTACTTGTATGTGCTATACTTGTATTTGTGAAGCTTTTAATACAAATAGACACTGTAATAGAATATATGTCACGCCTTTATGTCAAAATGTCACATCTTACTCACCGTTAGGTGGTGCGAAACTCTTTAAGCATCGTAAATTGTTATGAATAATATTTGGTCTGCAAAATTATAAAATCCATCATTTCTAGATTTTTTTTAGATTATCAGCAGAGTTTACAAAAATAATTATTAATTAGTATTGAATACTCTTAATAATTCGACAATTTGAATGTAAAAACATCAGTAAATTACGATACTAACGCGTAGCATATTTCTTATAATTATTTGTTGAATCCTTTCATGTGAATTAATATGTCTACGCGTGATTGACCTCTTTAAACTACTTCCGACGCCGAGCATATCCGGGGTTCTCAATATCACTCAATCTTAAATTAAAATGCACGAACATTGAGAAGTATCTTGTTGAACCAAATTACCTGTGAATCGAGGAGAGTTTGAAGCACTGCTTGGGAAACACAATCCGACGCAGTTCACTGGGAAAGCACCTGCACTCGCGTGGCAGGAGAAGCGACTGATGGCACGGGGCGGTCGCCCGGTAGTCAACGTTGCCGCAAGGGGGTGGAGGGGGGGGGTGACGACGGTGGAGCTACGCGCTGGTGACAGCTGCGAACGGCGGCAACGGTGGTAAACGGCCGAGATGCAGGAAATTCACGAAGTACTAACAAATATTTGAAAACCCCAGACTGTAGGTGAGGGCATAAGTAAAGAATTTATCCCAATCATTGTTAGTGTTATTCATGTATGTATGTTTTATGTTGTATGAATGTGTTATTATTGTTTATTATTGTATATGTGAACATATTGTATGTATTGTACTGTATTGTATTGTCCCCCCAAGGGACTTACATCTAGTTTAGCAAAAACGGGGCCCCGAGCTGAGTCTGGCATTGCTTCCACTTGTGCTAAGTTCCTTCCTTTCTCTTTCCTGACCTTCCATGGTCACCTCTTGTTCTTCTCGATTCCGACGCTAGGGTATCTTTCATTTTCCTCATTTTTTGTCCCCCCTCCTCATTTTTTGTCCTCAAAGTTTTGATGTATGCTTTGATATATTGTAATTCAGGAGGGTTTTTAGTGGGTATGGTTGAGTCATTCGGTGAGTCCCACCACGCGGGGAGAGTCATGTTGGCTCTCCTTAGTGCGTAATTACATTTTCCCTACCTGTGCAGAATTTTAGGGCTCGATGTCGACGAGCCGTAAAGCCCCACAAAAAATGTATTGTATTGTGACGTGTGGCCACGAGGAAGAGCAGGCCCGGTGACTTGAACCTCATCACAGGGGAGAGGAATTTTATTATTATTTTATAATCACTATTTCGTTATTCTTCACGACTTAATGGTGATGTAGTCGGTTGGCTTCTAAACCCATTCCAGGTTGCATCCAACATCCTAAGATATAAAGCTTCCTAAAGGACCGAAAAATGTTCAGTGTTCCCATCATACCTTGCGCAGAATGTGGGTAGTTCCCAACAATGCTATATCTTGCACTTGCCAGTTTTTGAATTTCCAGTTTCACCAATTTCTTGTTTAAATTTTGTGGAATTGCATTCAATTACAATTGATATCTGCCTTTACTTTCCACATCCGTCTAACCTATTTTGCCAAATTCTTGTATTTTAGTTACTTTCCTGTTGTTGTTGTTATTATTATTATTTGTCATTGTTATTTTCTCTCAGACGTGTTTGGTCAGCTGAGGGAATGATATTTCAAGCAGCTGTCCCTATCTATAGTTATAGTATGAAATTTCTAAATATGTTGCATGTATTAAGAATACTGGATTTTTGTATGACAATTACTATTGGGTTCTTTACTGATTTTGTCAAAGTTTCTCTGAACTATTTTATGTACAATTCCTGTACTTCAAACAATTTGAGTGTGATTTTTCCACTGCTGTTGATTTTGGAATGCTAGGTTGCTGTAAATCCTGATTTTCTCTTCATTTTGCCATCCCTTCCGTGGCTCAGATGGTAACGTTCTAACTCTTCACCATGTCATCTCGGGTTCAATTCCCGGTCAGACCAGAAAATTGTTTTGTATCTTTTCACATGAATGTCCCAGTTCATATGGCTGTGACTTCTGAAAAGCGAATTCTCCTTCCTCTTAATAACAATAACTCTTCCTATTACCAACAACTCTCCTCCACGTGGGCCAAGTTGTTGGTAAACTCAGCTAAGCGGCCCTCACAGTAACAATAGCCTACCATCCAACTCGCTCCGTGTAGATAGCAATAGCACAGCTACATTTCCCATTTACAAACACTTCAATAACAAAATTGGTGTTTTGAATTGTTGGGGATAGCTACATCAATGATGAAGGTTATTTAATTTATTTTATATATGAGAGTTAATTCATGTCTGTTGTGTTCTATTGCATTAGCGGTAAGTATGGTTCTGTCGTTGTAAAGTTTGCAGTTGTCATTCTCCAACACGGGTCTTTAGGGGTAATAATAATTATTATTATTCATATTCTTTTACATATGCATTCCAACGTTTGACCCCTTATTTTTGATCAATAGGTGTTAAATGACATATTTACTGAGTTTAAACAAAAAATTTAAAAATATTAAGAAGGAGATGTATGGGAAGGTTGGATAAGACAGGGAAGTGAGGTAAATTGGGGACCGGTTCTAAACTGTAGTTCCAATGAAGCCACGAAATTTTTCTCAACGCCATTTAGTAACTGCTACCTGAACTTCTTCAGTGTGTCGAGTTGCACGAGCCGGGAGGTGGACATTTAGACGCGTTGAGAAGAAATGTATTTTTTAAAGCTTTTATCAAGTTTCCACGCTTATTGTGTGCGTTACTGTACCGTAACTATAGATTCCTGTGACAAAAACATATTATTCATATGTACATATTTCTTCCGTGTACCCTACACATGGAGAAGATATGTGATATCTTTCGGTCAGGTGAAAATAGTGACGAGCCGCTCTGAGTGGAAATGGTGTACAATTGTGGAAGGCGAACAGGTGGTGTGGTGGTTAACACCCCTGCGATCAATGCAGGAGTCCCGGGTTCGATTCCCGGCTCGTCGCCATTTTCATCTGACCGAAAATTATCATATTATTCATACGTTCATATATCTTCATTCTAAACCTATCCCGTTTGATTATTTTTAGAAAATATTTCTTCCGACCTGTAAACTTGATAACCTCAAACAAACAAGAATATTCGACCAAGTTGGTTTGGGACTAGACGGGGTATACTAAAGGTTCCATGTTTACTCCTCTCTGAAATTAAAATTCCTGTTTTATAAAGAACTACAATGATAAAGATGAGCCCTCAAAATGTATTATTTTATTGAAAACAAACCGCAATTACTACTATCGTCTTCATATCTTCGGACCACCTTTTTCACAGACTACAAAATTAATCAAAATAAGAAAGGTGTGAAAGTTCACAACTTCCTCACAGAGTTGCTGAATATTAAAAGTGACTCACATGAAACATGTGTAAAGAAGTCTCAAACGAAAGTAATTAACTCAAGTCTGCCTTCATGAAGTTGATATTCTTTATGATTTCATTGTTTCTCAGCCACATTCTGCTGGCAGTCGCCATTGTAATATGGAAAGTGTGAATAACAATGCTTCATGTTATGTTTACATGCAAAGAAGAGAAGCAAGCCTTATTCCACAAAGAAATGGTACAATCATTTAAAATTTCTCTTTCTCAACGACGAAGTAAACGAAACAGGCGTCTTTCAACACACACGCACCCCAAGCAGATGGAGGTTTTTTTTCTTTTCTTACAAAGAATGGTATGAACAGACAATTTACCAGGAACTACACTCGTTTCATTATTTTAATTAATGACATTCACTAATTGTAAAAGATCTACTAGCAGCAACATTCACAAAAAAAACGTAATTTATTTTATTTCACAGTGGAGCTATGAAAACTGTGATATTTTCTCTGTTCTTTGGTCGTAATCATACTAATATATAAAAATAAGATAATGCTTCTCTATTTACTATATATGAGTTTGAAAACTAAAAGTGTTATGAACTTCGAGATTCTTCCATATTAATCAGAACTTTACAATTTAGAAATAGGCTAGGTTTTAAGTCTGATAAATTGTTTCTTTAATTCAGGTGTACTGAGTACATAGAAAGAATTGTAATATAAAAATATATATTTATTTATTTTAAATTGTAATTGAATTGACATATTTCTCACCTATACATAAAGACGCACTCAAAATATGCTCTAACAAAATATATTTGGCATTAATTTGTTTTATTCCATAGTAGTAAGACAGAGAGGAATGCGAAAGTATGAAGAATTATGTTTCATACCACTAGTTTTCTTTACAACTATTAATGGACCATCGTATCAGTCCGATCAGGTCACCAAACTTGCACTCTTCTTTAGGGATAAAAGGAGGTTAGAACGTCACGAGTTACTTATGGCTTTTTTATACTGGACCACTTGTGACCAAGGGTGACTGAGCTCGTTTAATGCCATTTTCAACAAAATAAAAATGAAAAGTAAAAGAAAGAAAAAATAAAAAGTGAGAGAAATCTGCAAAAAAATTAAATCAAAATATTATATTAGAAATTAAGAAAATAAAAAACTACAAAAATTAAAGAAATAAGACTAAGTAATGTAAATAAAACAAATGAAATGAACGATTGGAAGTATGTATGGTGTGTGTGAGACTAGATTCGTGACCGGGAGGATCCCTCTTCCTTACCCATGTTCTAAAAGACATCAATACAACCCTTGGAACTTCATTTTCTTTTCATTTATTTATTTAAGTTCTGTTTATATCGTTAGACAAACTACGACAATATTTTCAGTTACTTTTACTTTATTTAAAACTATGCTCAACTACTATTCACAATACATTATTTTTTATAGTTAAACTTGTCATTTTTTATTTTTTTAATTATTGACAATAAATCACTCGAGTTTGCCTTTTTTTAACTATCATTTTGAAATTCACTTCCGATACAACCCGTTTATCACCTACCCTTCGAAGATACTTTGCCATTTCGTCTCTTTATAATTCACAATCCCATAACATGTGTTCTGGCGTTTCTATCCCTGCCCCCACACGCAGCGGCGGATCTAGACCGCAGTCAAGGGGGGGGGGGGGCTAACCGGGGAGGGATCNCAAAACAAATGTTATAAATATTATCTTTTAAATGAAATACACCAACTCACCAAACTTCAACAATATTAAATAGTAACCAAATTTTGTTAATTGTTTAAAGTGGCAAAGTACGCCTGTATCTGTTGAGTTTTCAGGTCCAATACGGAGGGGCTATGGTCCCCTTAGTCGTCTTCGTCCCCATAGATTCACCATTGTTTACACGTATCGTCGTCCTTTAAATGGAATATCTCGAAATATTCATTGGTATCCCCATTATTTGTCAAATTCTGCTACACCTAAGTGAAACCACAGGTTAGGAACTCTAAGATCTTTTTCACCATATTCCGCAACGGATGAAAAATAACTTTGTCTGTAAGGCGTTTATTACCCTACGCCACTAGTAACCGCCAACTTTTTCGAGAATCAAAACGCCAAAAGCAGTATAGTTTATGCTTCGCCGCCGTGGCCATTCTTCTACCCATTGATGTATGCCGTGGTCGCCGGTGTTATTTGCTGATGTCGTGGTCAAGATAGCAATTAGGGAGGCGGTTAGATAAACCTTAAACGATTATTCCGTTGTAGACCTAACAAACATGGAGCCAGAAAAATCAATTCGAATTAATTTCCCTTAATTTCTCTAACTATTAAAAACTTATCCAGAGGAATTGTTTTAAAAAAATCATGTTTCGGGTTAGGAGAAATTCGTACAGCGCCACAAGAAGCAAGGAGGGGGCATGAATTCCATTCAAATTGTCTGAGTATAAATCGCACATCAGGTCAATAAATTCACTTGCAAATCTAACATACATTTTATTAATTTGTGATTTCCAAGTATGTGTGGTAATGTCACCATACTTCAGCTTTTTATCGAATTTACAGTTAACGCCAGTTGAGCAATACCTATTGATTTTCACGAGCTCAACAATTTTTGATAGGTTTGTGTCACTGTAGCGAATTTATTCCAGAAATAAGACTATGTACCAGTTTTGCCCCCCTAAAGGTAAAAATTTGCCCCCCATCCTTTTCGTAAAATCTACCCTTCACAGCAAATAGTATTGACCAGGGCTTTTTTAACGTGCGGTACAGCGAAAATTGTGCAGAACGGGCAAAAGCATTTGTGCCGCACGAAACCCTGAATTTTGCAGTAGGGAAAAAGTTTTAATTTGAAAGAAAAGTTAAATTGCAAATAAGTTTCGAAATGAAACAAATGCAATACGATTACGGATCAAAACTTAAGGAATAATTAATCCAAAATTTTAAGTTCTTTCCCTGTGATCTATTTGTACGTTTTATTGCACCTGGAATCCTTACTAAGAAGTCAAAGCAGGTAGAAGAAATCTCTTAAAATATGTAAATAAATGAATTGTCAATTAAATTATAACGAATCATTTGTTTAGCTTCTGGGGGGGGGGGNGAATCATTTTTTTAGCTTCTGGGGGGGGGGGGTCGCTAAAGAAAAGTGAAGAATTAACATGTTCATAGCATTTTAAAAAATGTAAAAAATTTCATCTTGCGATGGGGGAGGGAGCGCCCACTGGAACAAAAAGGGGAACCAGAATACTTATGGAGTACGAAAAAATCCTTTAAAAATGCTCTGGTGCAGACTCGCGCAGTAGCGTGTAGAATATGGGGTGAGAAAGGTTAGCAAGGGTAGCGGCGGAAGTCTCTATTCCGTGCCTCAAGCAAAACGCAAATCTTCGTAGCCTGAACAGTTGTGCTCTAGAATCCGCCCTGCAGATTTTTCCAAAGCGTGAGAGTCGCGCGTGCCTTCACCTCGAGTCCTCGGTGCCCTTGCACATAGATCCCCTTCCCTGTATTGTGAGAACCAAGTTGACTATCATGGGGCGCCCGGTCACGCGACTTGGCGTGCTCTCTTATGGACACATCCAGAACTACGGAAAACATTCCTTAATTAATATATAACACGTTGTAGCATAGTGATGCGGTCTGACACTTCCAGGCGGAGGGAACTGTGTTTATCCTTCAAGCTGCGGGGGATAGTTGGTCGAGGTTTAAATTAGTGCTTTAGTGCTCACCTTCACACATCAACCAATATCCTTGAATCGTAATGTCCACTGATTTTGGGTGAAACGTCTCTCCAACTTTGAGCGAAAGTTAATAGAATAGACCAGAAGTTCTTAAAATTCCATAAACGCAGCACCCTTCATTCACAGACCCACAGCCCCTCCTGGTTACAGGTGGATTTCGGTCGGGGATGTGGGAGATTTCGATATAAAGTTCCACCCCCGAGAATATAAGTGAANGCCCCTCCTGGTTACAGGTGGATTTCGGTCGGGGATGTGGGAGATTTCGATATAAAGTTCCACCCCCGAGAATATAAGTGAAAAATCATTTATTGTCAGTGAAATTTTATTTTGCTAATCTTCTCCTAATGCACATTGAAATGCTAGGTTCGCAAAGAAGGACTCTCTATTTCGAACCATTTTTTATTTTTTTCTATGTACCTCATTGATGGTAGGTGGCAATATGCTAAACTTCTTTAATCAAATTAAAAGAATAACTGAGATCCCTGCTGAGTTTCATCCCTAGACGCTCCAAGAGTGCATATCTCCCTGGCATCAACAACACTGTATTGTTGTTACTCACAAGTCAATAATTTTCTTATTAGGAAATATCGGGGTAATTCTCTATTTTTAGGCGGTATAAATTAAGTTGTGATTGCTTACACCTTTGGGTCAAGGGATACGTTTTAGCACCATTTGAATGCATTAATAACGCTAAGTATGATGTGTTCCGTTTATTAAATACGAATAAATTTATTATTTATTGTCAAAAACGCAGTTACAAACTGCGTATGGCCACGTGAAGGACAATAAACTAATTTACTCTCCGGAAGCAGGCAAGGGACCATAACATCAATTCCGATCAAGAGCCCTGAGGCAGAGGTGGATTTAACATTTAAGCTCACTCCTAAGATAAGAATAAAAATAGTTCGCAACGTGTTATAATATTAACAGAATACCAAAAAAATTGTAATTAATAAAACACAAAAAAGCTATTTCACTAGTACACAAACAACTTATTATAAACAATAGATGATTCGGAAAATATTGTTTATAAGTCATAAGGATTAAATTAAGTCCAAATTCGAGATTTATTGTTATAATAGACTGCCGCCTCTGGACGGGAGTCTAGAGGGCCTGCATACAAAATCCGCCTGTACGAAAAGGATATTATAATATCACCCGGGAAAGGATATTATAATAATAATGTTTATTTAAAAAATTTCTACTTCAACCTACTCGTCTATGTAGTGCATATAGCATGGTAGAGTCCTGGACACCAAACGCAGCGATGCATCCGAAAGAATATTCAAAAAACTCTATTCTGTTTCGTAAATCTTTCTGCTTGTCAAGCTTTCCCTCGCTATCATCCAGAAGGATTATTGAGTGAGAGACGTCACGACATCCGATCATAGAGGTTTCTTCCAAGTCGCCTTCCGTATGAGAACTCCGTGGGAACTCTTTTAACCACTGTGCATCTGCCTGGGAACGCGACGGGGTTCATGGAGAGGGGGTGGACATAACCTGCGCATTCTGTTCCGGGTTTCCGAGTAGGATGTAGGGGAATAAGACAATGAGTGGTCGATGCACACCCGTGTAGACAACGAAGCACAAAGTGTTGGAGAGGAGATACTTCAACCAAGGAGGACATCTCAGAAGATGACGTAATTGATGTCCGGGTAATTAACTCATCTCTGCATCTAACTTTAATTCACCAGAAATTGAAAAAATGCCACTCAGGTACTGCCTACGACCTGTACTAATCTCTTGCTGCGGATATTCTCCAAGTGTTACCCCCAGTAGTGCTTAGCCGGAATCTGTAACCGGCCTCCCTCGACTCGGAAATTCTCAGAAATCCCAAAAATTCGGAGAAAATGGTCAGAAATCCCATTCTTTAGTATGGATCACGCTTCCACGACATCTCCTTATTGGGATAGTACATAACTACAGAACATTTAATGATGTACTACATTTAATTATTTATTTTATGCCTTTTGGCGAGGTTCAGGACATGAGGCCTGCTCTTCCACCTAACCGTTGGACTTCGGAAAGGGAGTTAGGAAAGAGATATGTTGGGTTGCCGGGGAACTTATGGTACCCAACTGACATTTGTCTGGAGTATGTGAGGGAAACCCCAGCTGAAAACCTCACTTAATTCGACCGAGCAGGGTTTGATCTCACGCTCTACCGCTCAGCGGGATCGCGGAGGCGAAGACTCTAATAATAACGAAGTTTAAATTTTAACAATAACGAGGCGCAAAAAATGGTAGACACTCACTCATACACGTAGATGAGCTACCAAGTAACGGAATTGTACAACTCTGGTTAACATTTTCCTTTTATTCGTCTTCTTGAGATGAGAGAAATGAGCCGTCACTAAATATTGTGAGACGAGTAGTTAATTTTATCGCAAATCGCAGTACGAACTAGTAAATGAGGTTTTTCTTGATTTGCAGGTATGGGTTACAACTAACTCAGCCTCGAACAATACGAAAAGTTCTTCAAGAGCAGATTACGATAGACCAACTACCAGAGTGGCTGTTTTTCTATCACTGGCAAAACTACACCGACAGCGGTGGTCTAGTGGTAGCATCTTCGCTCCACGATTCCGCTGAGAGGTAGAGCGAGGGTTCAAACCCTGCTCGGCCGAACGAGGTGAGGTTTTCAGCTTGGGTTTCCCTCAGACATATGTCGGTTCTGTACCATACGTTTCCTGGCAACCCAACACCTCTCCTCCATTACTACATTATTTACAAAATATTAAATTATACTTAATTCCCAATGAATATTCAAAAACGTAATGAACATTGCCTTGCTTCTTACAAAGGTCATGTAACTGAATAGTTTATTAAAAGAACGAAGTTGCACGAAGAATATTAAATAATAATTAACACTTCCTGTTTCTAAAAAACAATTTACCTACCACTTCTGAGTAAGGATATGAAGCTAATGCAAAAATCCTTCACTCATTTTCAAAAAAATACTTTATAGCACGCACAATAAATTTTTGCCAAATATATGTGAGAGGCGAAATGTATGTAAACGGCGTTGTAGAGACAGGTTAGAGTTGGACAGTGCTAGTACTCGTTGTGATTTCTTATGCGATTTGAAGATATTTCAAGTCTTTGGCGTAAAATAGTGAGAAAAGGAAGAAAAAAATGTATATATTTTTGTATTGACATAGTAAAGTGTGTAGTTTTTCGTTGGGCACTAATTTTAAAAAGTTTAATGACAATTCGCTCATATCCAACATTGTAGTTTCGTCAGCTATAACTCGAAGGAAAACTTTGAGGTACTATGTTGCCCGTATATCTTAGAGGTACTATATCTAAGCTTCCTCCCACCTACTGAGAGTTTATCGCTTCCCTTACATCATTTAACATCTAACCTACATACCAAATACGTAGATCGTATATTGCACATAGGATATCTAGGCTTTGGACGAGTGGCGACAGTCTCATTAATACTATTATTATTAACCTCGTATTTTTATTCATTCAAATATTAACGATTTCTTAGCAGTATTTTTGGAATATCAAAAGTTTTGATAAATTTTTTTCGTATTTAACGCTACCATAACTGCTTTTTTTTATTAGAAATATATTTGTTGATGTTCTGTAGGATGTTCTGTAGTCTTATANGTTCAAATATTAACGATTTCTTAGCAGTATTTTTGGAATATCAAAAGTTTTGATAATTTTTTTTCGTATTTAACGCTACCATAACTGCTTTTTTTTATTAGAAATATATTTGTTGATGTTCTGTAGGATGTTCTGTAGTCTTATAACGAGTAGTTAATATTTTTTTCTCATTTTAAACGGAAGGGAAGCGTGAGGTGTAGAAATACAAAAAATAAAGAAATATTAAGGACCTTGATCGACATTGTTAGGATAGTACCTTGTTTGCTTCCGGAGAATAAATTAGTTTTTTGTCCTCCATGTTGTCATATGTATTTCGTAACTTTTTTTGACAAAAATATATTTATATATAATTTTTTAATCGTTTTTGATCTCCGTTTTTTACATCATATTTAATCCCTTCTTGGGGAATCCCACGGCGCCGGAGTCCCGCCGCTGCATCGACCGCGTGCGTCCTCGTGCGGTGCGTTGCTTCTACGCCGCGCTGTCACCGCCGCCCACCCTCCACCCCGACTGCAATGTGGCTGTCACGAAGGGAGGGAAAGAAAATCCAAAAAGCAAAAAAAGAAAAAAAGAAAAAGAAATGTGGGGAAGGTTCTCTCACGATGATGATTTATAGCGTCAAACTTTTCATTGTCAAATATATGCATGGTCCCGGAATTTAAAATACCAGTGATACAACCATTTTTTAAAAGATTTCTGCTCAATTATGCATGAAACGGGTACGGAATATGCGTAGTAACGTAGAAGACGAGGTTCGTAAAAACTCGCCGTAATGTTATCATCAATTTTGACTTGATTAATCGAGAAGGATGTTTCGTAATAGAAGTGGAAAATCAGGATAATATTGCGATACAGTAAAACACATTCTGGGAACAGTATGACAACTCTGAATTTGCGGGTCCCGAAAAGACACTGTCTTACCATTGCATCTACCTTTAAATGTCTCTACTGAAAATAGTGTTTTCAAAAGACCTCACAACTTTCGTAATGTAGCTGAAAATTGATATAAAACCTGTAACTTTTAATAAATGATGATGTCAAAAATGATATTTATATTTTTGGGGGTAAGCCATAAAAATGAGAAAATATCAAATCATTAGAATAAATTAGAATCATTCGAATAAATTCAAGAAAATGTTACAAAAATATGGAAATAATGAAGTTGCTAAAATAAAAATCATTAAATAGAAAAAAATCGTTTTCTCAAACTTAAGATTATAAATATGTTACATTACTCGTTAAACTAAATATTTCAATGTGTAGGATAAAAGCAGAAGTGAAATGTACTGATTCCAAAATTAGAAAAAATGTAAAAAATAAATAAAAATTCAAACACTTTCTAAAAATGGTATGCATTTAAATTCTAAATTCGAAGTTTTTCTGAGACACATCTTCAGTAAAGAACGCAGTTATTTATTTTATATATACTGTGGCAGAACGGGGTTGAAAATTTGATTTATAGAAAAATAATTAATTAATAAATTTTAAAACACCTCGGCTAGCTCCTCTCAGGGTTCCACAATATTTAAGGGGTTCGATTTTTATCAGAAGGAAAAGGACCATGCAATGGTTCCACTTAAGGAAAACGCAAGACAAATAAATCCATTAATAAAAATTATTTTAATTACTAAAAATGTCCCTTAATTAAATTTCCCCCAAAAGACACAAATACAAATTGTCATCATTTAACAATCACCTTAACGCCGAAGTGACGTCATCACTACAAAAAACACATAAACTAACTTACACTGAATTTAAAATCTTATCTTCTTTAGTTAACAATCAACATTCCCTTTATCTAAAGTGATATCAAAGCACTGAATTTAATTACAATCTTAATTTAATTAACAATAAATCTCTTTTTCTCTTCACAATGACAAAACACTGACTTTACTTATGGCATGATTCATTTAAAACTAAAGTCTGTCTGGGCACTAAGTTATTCTAAAGTTCGTGCCTTTCTTTCGTAATTCATGCCATTTCCTCCATGACGCGCAAGCGCAATACGGTGTTGGTTTAGACAATTACCAACAGACGTACCATACCTCTCAAGATGACCAATTACCGCCGCTAAGTAGGGTCCTCCCGGAGATCAGCCCCTCAACAGTCTGTGAGCTGTCAGCTTCTCACCAAAAGACTCCACTGAGCAACGTCAGCAGCGTCAACATCTATGCGAAAACTCTTCAAGATCTGAGTTGCGAACAGCGCGCGAACAACTGTAAGATCTGTGCGCGATCAGAGCAGCATCTGAGCAGCACCAGAACGGCTACAAAAAACTTTAATGTGAGCCCGACGAAAAACTTTAATGTCAGCACGACAAAAAACTTAGATGTCAGCACGACGAAACTTAGATGTGAGCTGAACACATCTGATCGCTGCTGATTAAATCGATATGAGCGAGCTGCTACATGAACTCCTCCGAAAAACTTATACGTGAGAGCGAAAAACTTCGATGTGAGGAAGCTACCACCTGACCTCCTCCGAAAAACTTGTAAGTGAGAACGAAAAACTTCGATGGGAGCTAACGCATCTAGCGCTGCCGAAAAACTTCGATGTGAGTTGTGAGTTGTGAGCTGTGAGAAAAATATCGATGTGAGGACGAAATTTGGATTGTTCTGCCTTAAATGGGCTCTATCCCTCCTTTCTCCCAAAAATCTTCAAAATTTTGAATGTCACGTGACCCAAAACTCCCAATGCCGAAATGATTCCCCCTTCTTACGCCTTGACTCTCATTGGAACATTTTTAAAGGGCTTCAACTGATTTCTAGAATTTTCTCAACGACGCTGTGGCTTCTAACGATTTTCACGCAAGTTCATACTTGTTTCTACTCTCTGTACAGCTGTGGTTTATTAAGGCGGGTCGGGTCTTCTCCCTCATCCCCTCGCTAGCTTGCGATTTCTAAAACGTCATAAATTTTATTTGAAGTTAAAGGAACGCCGCCAAGACCCTTGCCGCGACCGGACGCGGTCGTCGGTCCTCTGTCGGCATCCAACCGTCATCCGTTTAAATTTCTACTCTTTAAACTTCAAAATTCCGCAACATGGATGATTAAATTTATAATTAATTAGTAAATTATTCAAATCTCACAATACATACATCAAATATTATATCAAATATTTTCGTATATTATCAAATATTTTCGTAAGTGGAAATATTTTGAATGCAAATATTTTTAAGTGTCATTTCCAAACGTATTATGTTATCGCAAGAAAATTTTGAACAACGTTCACATTCGTAGATAAAATTAAAAACTTACGTTTTATCCGTATTCCAGCTTTTGCTAGTACTTTACAAGCAAAGACCATTCAAAAACACTTATGATTCAAAAACAATTTTTATTCGATAGTATACAATATCTGTAGATCGTAAATCACGCACATAGCCTGTATGGGGGGGGGGGATAACGCAGAGGGTCCGCGATCCTCCGAATTTTTTTTCTTATTTTTCTTGAAAGTACTTTATGTATACAAATATTGTTAATTTATTGCGTGTAATTAAGTAACGATTGAATTAATTGAACAAATTTAAAATATTTTAAGGACAAATGAATGTTAATATCAATCAATTTTTAGCAAGACGTCCGAAAGAAATTTCTCATTTCGGTTCTGTCGTAGGTGCAAGCGTTTTGGAACTCACTCTATTTAAGTTCTGTAATATAAAGGAAAATACTCTTAACCTGGACCAACGATTATAACAAGAAAATCCAACAATGTTGACGTAAATATAGCGGTTACTGAGGTTATTGACACGGTGGGAAGAATTTGTAATTGGGAAGTTTTTTTTATTTATTTTTGAGATTAAATTATATTTATATGCGTCTAAAGTATATTCCTAATATGTGTGAAGGATCAAGTATTTGGCACATTCATCGTATATGTACCTGCCTCACATCTGTTAAATCAAGTATTATCACCCAAGTATTGGCAAGTGCACAGAAAAAGAGAACGTACATCTAAAAATGGAGGAAGGTAAATACCAAATAGATGTAAAAGACTTTCAAAACTGTTGTTCCTAATAAAATTCGGGTAATTTAAGGAATTGTTAGAGCAGCGTGAGGGCCATGTCCTACATAAACAATACAATACCAAAAATTAGTCTCAACAGCTCATAAAGTATGCGAAATGTGATTTCAAACCCTTGACAGTGATGTTACCTGAGAAATAATTCAAATTTAGAATTATATTTATTTATATTTGTATTTACAAGTATACGTTGAAATTCAGCCCCCCGCCCCACAAAAAAAAATGCGGATAAATTAAAATAAGAGTACTAAGTATAGTAAGATGTTATTTCAAGTGAATAAGATACTTTCATTAAAAGATTTATTTATTTATTTTATGTCAATTTCCCGGAAGTGATTCCTTTCAAATATGAATATCTATCTTTACTGATATGTTTTCATATATGCGATTTATGCTCCTGCAATCAAAATGGTATTTCCCTTAATATTGAATTAAAAATCTATGTGGGTGAGAATAGGAAAGTTTATATCTGAATATAAATAATTCATTCCTATGAATTCTGTTTACAGAGAAGAATTCATCGTTCGCTATATTTCGCCAGGAGTTCACTGACATTAGCAACATGCCAGAAGGGAAATGGCACGATTCCACCGCCTTCTTTGTTCAAGGATCAGCATGGAAGATCGGGATCAAGATCAACGCAGAAGAACGCATGAAATATTTGGGGGTGTACTTGCGAGTAAGGGAGTTACTTCTTCTTCTTCTTCCAAAGCATTACAGCCCGATGTGGGCCTGTGCTGCCTTCATGATGTGTCCCCATTCATCTCTTCTCTCTGCTTTTTCCCACCATCCAGTTACCTTCATCTTCTTCAGGTCATCCACAACATCTTGGAGCCACTTCTTTCGAGGTCTGCCACGTTTTGCCACTCCATGGATTTTACTTTTTAGGATGCTTTTAGGCATTCTTTCCATTCCCATTCTCTGCAGGTGTCCCAGCCAAGAGATTCTATGCGATTTTATAAATCTAACTATATCTTCTCGTTTTAGGATCTGGTTTATTTCATCATTATATCTTATTCTCCATCTTTCTCCTTCCTTAACTGCTCCATAAATTCTTCTTATAATTTTTCTTTCGAATTTACGAAGTCTCTCAGCATCGCTACTGGTTATATGTCTCTGCTCCATATGTGACTTCTGGTCTAATAAGAGTCTTATATAGTTTGACTTTTGTTGTTCTAGTCAGCAGAGCAGACTTAATAAGTCGAATGTTGGCATAGTAAGCTTTGTTTCCTCGCGTTATTCGTTCGCGATCTCATCTGAAATACAATTTTTATTATTAATTTTGACTCCAAGGTATGTGAAGTCGCTGACTCCCTCGAAATCATATCCATTTATTCTCATTCTCTGCTCCCTTCTTCTAGTTTCTGTGGCTGACATTTTCAAATATTTTGTCTTCTCTTCGTTAATTTTAAGTCCTATGATTTTACTTTCCATTTCAAGTTTTCTAAACATTTCTTCCAATGCATCCTGGTTTCTTGATATCAGCGCTATGTCATCGGCATATATTTGTTTAGATTTGTAAATGATATTACCCCTAATATTCAGTTCTTTAACTAGGAACTTTATGGAGAGCAACGTTAAAAAGAGTAGCAGATAGACAGTCACCTTGTTTAAAACCTGATGCTATACTAATTGCTTCACTTATTTTCCCTTCAACACATACCTTACAATGCGAGCCAAACATAGTGGTTTGTATTAGTTTGATCAGTTTATTTGGCATTCCTTCTTTCATTAATACACTAAAAAGTTGTTCCCATTTGAATTTATCGAAGGCTTGTTTGTAGTCCACAAACAGTATGTGCAAATCAATGTTGAATTCATTTCTCCATTATTTGCCTGAGTGTAAATATAATCGGTTGATCCTCTGTCATTTCGAAACCCGCATTGACATTCATCAATCATGTTTTCTGCGAAAACGTTTACTCGTTTCTACAGTATACTAGAAAAGATCTCATGGGCAGTGTTTAATAATGTTATTCCTCTATAATTCTTACACTATGATTTATCTCCTTTTTTAAAAATTGGGTAAATAAGTCCACTTTTCCAATCCTTTGGTATTTCATTTGTATCCCATATACTACATATTAGTATATGTAGTGCCTGTATCAATTTCTATCCTCCTACCTTTATCAGTTCGCCAACTATTCCATCTTCTCCAGGTGCTTTTCCATTCTTTATCTTCTTCACCACTTCTCTCACTTCGTCTATTGATGGTGCTTCTATGTCTTCATTGTTATCAGTATACTCTAATCCTTCCAATGCTTCGGCTTCATTTCTATCCATTTCTGTTTCCCCATTAGTGTTTAGTAATTCATCGTAGAATTCAGTCCATCTTTCCNCCCCATTAGTGTTTAGTAATTGGTCGTAGAATTCAGTCCATCTTTCCAATATTTCCTGTTGATCCTCAATCAGTTTTCCATTTTTATCTCGGCACAGATTACTTTTTGCCTAATATCCCCTTGTCATATTTTCAACTGCTTCATAAGGGAGTTACTAATCATATAAAATAAACGAATGATTAAATGAATAGTATAAATTTACAAATATGTCCTAAGCGTTTCTGCTTTGATCAGGTAGTATTAATAACTGAATCAGTCAAACCATTGAGGAGTGTGAGAGAGTATACTTCCGCGACCGGCGATAGTGATGAAGAAGCAGCCTAAAGTCCACGTGAGAATCGAGGAACCAATGCCAGCATTACGAGATCGCCAATTCCTCTCACACGTGGGCACTTTACTCGTGTCAGCAGTGAGTTAACGTTTGGATGCCGCCGCCAATATCAGCCGATTCGTTGAACTGGCAGTAATAGATACGCTGTCACAGACAGATGGCTCGATCTGTAACCTTTGGTCGCAAAAGAGGTTGCTCGAAGGTAGATTTTCGACCGTCACAGTCTTTGTCTGGGTGCCACGACATGCTGTCTGGGATGGGAATTCAGACAAACGACATCATCACATTTTCATTTCATTTTTTTTATCTCGTAAACTATTCTTTCGCCGCTAGGACCATAGTTGAATTGTTTTCTTCATTTGTATACTGAGTTGTATGACGCAATAATTTGAATTATAAACATAAAAATATTGTTTAGGACTAATATGTATTTATAATTTAATAGTATAATATTAAACCTTTTTTAAAGAATTCGCTGGATTAATTTGAGATATACTACAGTATGTAAGAATATGGTTGTCGAGAGCTACTGTTCCGTAATTTATGAGTCACATCTCGGAAAAAAAATTAATATATTATTGGCATGTTCAGTAAAATAGAAAAATGTTATAAAATAACTGTGGGAAATTTCCTACAAATTAATCTTTACTTATTGTGCATTCATGATTTAAAAATCAGTGAATTAGAAAAAGGAGTATTTACTCCATGCATTCTATCCGTACAAAATGTTTTGTATTCTATCAATTATTTTGTTAAAATGGCCGGTGAAGAATGGTTCTTTAAGTTGAATTTAAAAGTAATTAAAATGTTTGAAATAGTCATGTACAAAAAGAAATTTAATTTGCTAGTTCCACGTTAAGGTTCTTAAATACGTGAAACGGAATTTATGCACATTGTAATATTTTCTGGAGAATGTGAGTGAAGTAGGTTTCTTTTTCTTTATCTTAGCTTTTATTCGCCAATTTTAGTATGTTCACTTAAGTAGAACCAAAAAAGGAAGTTAAGTATCGATATAAATTGTTTATTTGCTCTGTTCTATCCTCCGAAACATAATTACAAAATTTCAGATCATGATAGAGCATTTAAGAGATGGGAAAAGTAGGATGAAATTAAATTCATCGCGAAATGTAAAAGGTCGTATTCAAAACGTTTGAACCACTTTCTCTTCTTACTAATGTTTTTGAATAAACTATCCCTCAACTTTCACTATTTCTCAAAGGTAGCATTAGTATAGAATTAATTTTAGCAAGAATCTCGATTTTTAGTAAGGACTAATCGACCTCATTCCCATATTTTTTCTATACATTTATGAAACGTGTTATTTATCAGTAGCTAATGGTCATACGCAGTTTTCAACTTCAATGGAAATAAAGAAATCAATTTTTTGTAGTTTTATTAAGGTCATCAACAACTGCGTAAGAGGAAACCGTGTTACTTAATTTTGATTTAGTGTGTTGTTCGGCCGATGCATAAAGGATAGGTAAAATGTACATTAAAGAAACAATTCTACCTAAAACAATTGTGACAAGCATCTTCTTCGAATATATGAGTACAGTAACATCTTGCGGAACAATAATATCAAAATAGCTTGTTGAAGTAAATTTCTAAAATCTGAAAAATTTAATGTACACTTTTCATTGAGAAAATAATCACAATTTTAAATTAACTCCTTGGATTTCACAGCGCTGTTCCGGAGCAAGCGGTGAGGATCTTCTGCAAGAACATTACGCCGAAGTGGTGATGAGTCTTTTGTGTCAAATACCACGCGGTCAGCACTATCGCAGAGGTAAACGTGTCATTCTGATCGAAGCAGATAAGTTAAGATATGTTAAACCCACCCACCACTTGGATCCTTTTCTTGTCCTTCATGGAATAATCCCTTGCTTAACTCAAGAGAGTAAATTAGTTTATTTCCCTCCACAAGATCAAACGCAGTTTTCAATTTCATTGGAAATAAATGGAAGTACCCATTTTTGTAGCAGAAATTTTTGAACACTTTTATTGCTGTCACAAGATAAAAGATTTTCATCCATTTCAAATTATTGAATTTAGCGGAAAATGATTTCATGAAGATTTTCCCTACTTTGAAACAATTCACGAAAATAATACCATTTTGAACTCCCTCAAACCTTTTTACAGAAGAAAAACTGCGCTGCATATTAATTTTTACATTTATGGACGATCCATAAACATCTAAAATAACAATTTTTGGCCTTAAAGTTTCACAAACGTGATGCAAAATAATTGAGAAATTTCTGGTAATAAAATTTTTCTCTGCAGCCATAATTCAGTGGTTAGCATTCAAATATGAAAATAATTTAATGTCACTGGGTTATTTCTTATTAATTTATCATTCCTATTAAATTTTGCATTAATTGAAATAAATAAATTATAATTCACAGAATACCAACAGAAATTCAACGGCGAAAAGAAAGCTAACTATGGATGGCCACAGTTCAAGCCTTGGCACGAAGTAGTGCTACCTAAGAACGGTTTCGTGCTCAACGACGTAATTATACTAGAGGTAATTGGAGCAATTAACCCGCATTAACCACTTAGTTCTCAGATAGTAACTTTGTTTTCATCAATATGCGATAAAAATTATTTGGTTCCTTTTTCCTGTTTTTCGTATTAATTTGATTCAAAATTTATCCTATTATTACATTATGCCAGACGCGAAAAGCAAAAACAAGATTTTAATTGTTTTCGTGAAGTATTTTTCTGCATTAGTAATTTCTGAATGTGCTTATGAAACTGCTTTTTCGACAATAAAGTTTAAAATGTAAGACTGATCACTCACATATCCACCATCATCTATTCATTATCACATGTTATATTGTGGTCTATGAAACACTTATTACGTCTACAGGTGTACTTGGCCGCGGCGCCTCCAGTTGCCATTTACTGCGAGACGTGTAATGGAGGAAAGAAAAACCGGAGCAACATGAGCGGGTAAGTGGCTTTACACATTAATCCTAACCTGAATGTGTATCAACACGATTTCACATTTGTGTGTGACAGTATTTTACCAGAGATAAATATGTACCGGAAACAACATTATTTAGGCGGAAAGAGAGATTAATTCCAGCGGTTCATTTATACCCCACGGATCAACAAGCCTGAACTCCTTCAAGGATGGAATGGAATTCCTGGTAAAATAAGTTTTGAGTTCTCTCAAACGAATACTCCTTGAAATCCATTTCTGCAGATATTTTAAAACCGTATTGGATTTATGTATCCAAGACCAGACTTAGATGATACCGGCGACCTGGGCTGACAATTTTGTTTCGACTCACCCTCCCCTCCCTTAACGAAACGAATTGTACGATCACGTGTCTTATCCATCCCCACTTTAGTTGACATGCGATCGTAGTTGGCAGCAGGGGCGGATACAGGCTAATATTTTAGGGGGGGGGGCGTAACAAAAGAATATAGTCTTGGAGTTAGTACGTTCCAGAAAACATCCTCAGAAAAATTTTGAAAATTCTAAAGCAAATTGTAAGTTTAGGTCATCTAAGTGTTAATTAATGTACAGTTCGAAACAGTCACGCCCTACTTTCGAGATTTTAAAATTTTTGTGCGACAGGCAAATGTGATAGATGCAAAAATTTTATTGTGACTAAAGATGCGATAATTCAACTTTTTGAGGCACAAAACATTCAATTTTTCAAGGACAAAAATAAAATCAGGGGCGCATCCACGGGAAGTTCTTAAATTCTAAAGAATTATTCTGTTAAACGAAAAAAAACTGTGCCAAATCGAAACTACAAAGAGCATAATTGTATGATCAAAATTCATTTCTAGACATATATGAAGGTTATGCAAATTCTCGAACTTCGAGTAAACTCTGAAATTTTTGACGAACCCAGGTTCCAATCACGAATTTTCTGCTCTACCAGGGTCTCTGTAAATCTTGACTCCGGAATGTTCGCACTTTTCGTGAAGATAATCTGTGTAGTAAAACTTCCTAAAAATATAATTAACCATGAAACGGGCATTAAACAATAATTTTAGAGAAACTTATACAATTAATATTGCTGATGTGGATGGTCAAGGGAGTGAAAAAAATAATCATACTTCGAAGCGGGAGGTATGGTTCTCAAACAAATACCGGAAAAATTGGTGAGTTCTAATTTAATTTCATCAACCTCCATGTCTGTAGGACAGAGTATTTTACTCAAGTCTCTAGTCTAGAGACTAATACTGATTATTGTACAGTTATAATATATTTATTTGTCAAAAAAGCAGTACAAACTGCGTATGACTACATGGAGGACAATAAACTAATTTACTCTCCGGAAGCAAGCAAGGGACCATCCCATCAATTCCGATCAAGAGCCCTAAGGCAGAAGCGGATTCAAACATTTCAGTAAAAATGCCTAGATAAGATAAAAGTTTAGCTACTAGTTATAATACTAATGGAATATCAAAATGTGTGTAATTTAACACAAAAAATATTTTACATGTACGATTATTATCTGAGTATAGTGTTTAAAAATCATAAGAATTGAAATGACACTAAATTCACGATTTATTGTTATAATAAACACGCCCCTAAACAAAACCTAGAGAACCTGTATAAGAAATCCGCCTCTACCAGAAGGAAAAACGGAGAAAAAATCCGGGCCAGGATGGGGCTACAGAATTAACGTACACAACCGTGCCAAAGTTGAGTACACATAAAACTAAATTAATATAAATCATAAGATACAATACAATCATGCAAGAAAATAGTTTTTGAAATTGTTATGTTTTTTTTAAAGTACTACAGCAATGGTTTGATAAAGTACAATACGGATTTAACTTTTATTAAAATCAATAAATTCGTTTAGTGTAGAAGCACTGGTGCAGGAGGTAGTTTTTAACCGCGGATTTGAAGATATTCAATTTCATAATGTCTTTTATATTCTTGGGCAAAGAATTATATAGAACGATTCCCGCATGATAAGGTCCTTTTTGGCAAAGAGTGGTTGACACTCTAGGGCGATGAATATTATTCCTATTGCGAGTATTGTGTTCGTGAACGAGACTGTTTCGTATGAAGCAAGGGTGCCACTTCAATAATTCGGTCTTAACAAATACGACCGTTTCATAAATATAAAGACCGTTTCATATAGGGAAGTGTTAAGATATTTCGTTCCTTGAATAAAGGTTTATACGAGTTTCAGGGGTGAGATTTACAAATTATCCGAACTATCCTCTTCTGAATTCTTAAAGTTTGAATGCTCTGACCGGAATTGCCCCAGAAGGTAATGCCGTAACGTAAATGGGTGTAAACGTTTGCAAAATATGCGCAACAGGAAATACGTAGACTAACTACGGTAACTAGTTTACGGAATGCACAATTTGCTTAATTGGGAATTAAGATTGCCAACGTGACAATTCCATTTGAGGTTGTCTTGAATATGGAGACCTAAGAATTTTGTATTCTTAACAGTTTTTAGTTATGTTCGGTTTAAAGAAAGAGAAACATGGGGGTAAAGAATTTTTGATACTATGGTGAAATGACAGACACTGTTTTGTCAGTGTTTACAATAAGACGAATTGCATGAAACTAAGCCGAAAGGTGAGACAAAACGTTTTGAGCGTTGGCGTGTTTACATAGTAAATTAGTGTCATCAGCAAAAAGAACCATTTTGCAATCTGATGTGGAGGATGACATGTTACCACATACAATAAAAAGAGCATAGGGCCGATAATTGAACCTTGGGTTTTTCCGCAAGTAAGAGACTTTGTTTCTGAAAGACAACGCTGAAGTAATTTATTTTTCGTATAGGATATTTCGACATGTTGATATGTATCTTTTAAAGAAGAAGTTAGCCATTGATGTGGAAGTCCACGAATGCCTAAAGAATGCAAGTTGGAAAGGAGAATTCCGTGATCGATGAAATCGAAAGCTTTGGATAAATTTAAAAAACACCCTGAGGATTTTCTCCACGGTCAAGAGATGTGGTAACTTCGTTTAAGAAAATTTGGCGTGGAAAAGGATATTCGAAAACCGTGTTGATCGTCATAGAGAATGTTATTTTTTGATAGAAAATCTAGAAGACGTTTATGAAACAATTTTTATAGGATTTTTGAGAAAATGGGTAGTAGAGATATTGGTCGACAATGTCTTGTGTAAAGGTTTCACTAGCTCTCTTAAATATGTTAGGAAACACCCCTTCCGATAAAGAACTATTAAAAACATTTATGAGTGGATTTAATACAACGTGGGACGAAAATTTTTTCCTTAAAAATTTTGCCGATGGTAAGAAATTGCTAAATAATAATTAGAAATAGCAGTATCATTGATGTTGTTAGTTGAAAGCCTTTGTTCTGGGTGACATAGAAAATCGAATGGATTTTTGTGTATCAGATTTGTGTGAAAGGGATTGGACATTATGTTGAAATATGATTATTTTATTTTCGCAAAGAGTTTGTGATTCTCGAGAAATGGAATCGAAGTTAGATTGCGGAGGGGAATTTGAAATTGGCACAGCTTCTAGTCCTGGTTCAAGCCCGCACACTGCACACGAACGCGATTGTCGCCTTCGAGTACCACGTGGTACTCTTGAGCGCAAGTTGTAACAGTGTATAGGGGCGCGAGGAGATGTGGATTTAGGAATAGATGACGTGGGAGTTGAGGAAGCTTTGGGGGAAAGGAAGGGGACAGGAGAAGAAATGGGTGTGGAGATAGGTGGTGTTGATGAGGTAGAAGCAGAGGGAGGTGGAGGAGGTGATGAGGTAGGAGCAGGAGGAGGTGGAGGAGTGGGTAAAGGGGCAGGTGGATGATGTGAGGTCAGATGTGCAGCTAGGAGAGAACCTAAGTGACGTTTCCCAGACGGTCTCAGATGTAAACCGAGCTGGGAAAAGTCCTTGGCAGTCAGGTGTGGTTGCAAATTTTTTTAATTGTGATTTTTGTGTCTGCCATGTGATGTTTTAGATGTTCGCCAGGTTAATTTCGTGGTTTATTTGTGGAACGTTGAAACGTGGAGGGAGGTTAGAGAGTACTATGTTTGTTTACTGAGAAACCGTTTTTATTTTTTGTACATGTTCAGAAGCGTTAAAATGTCATCCCAAGTTAGTATTGTTCTGCCCACCTATGATGATTAGTGTGTCCCGCTCTGTGAGTGTCTTAGTGTTGTTAGTGTCCAGTTCTCAAATAACTTCAGCCAAACAAGCCAAAGACTGATAACTGGTTGGGAAGCAATCCACGCAAAACGGAGGACATGTTGCGACCGTGCGAATCAGCTAATATGAGCAAGTTTGATTCCTGCGTGTAAATTTTGGTTTCATCTCTGGATAGCACTACTTTACGTGGATTTGGGCGGCTGTGCTCACCAGTGCGTGGTTTGTGAACAGGTTTGGGTACTGGACGGGAGGGGATGAAACGAGTAGTTAAGGGAGGAAACGGACATGGCATATAAGACACTAAACCTATTCTGAGTGAAGAGTTGGGGTGGTGCATGTGTATTTGATCGAACCGGGTGATAGCAGTTGGAAGGTCGGCGAGAATTCCTTACTGTAGTCCAACCGCCGATCGTCTTATTGACCTCTTCCAGCGTACTGTTCCGTGTGTCAATATAATGTACCAAGTCATTGTACGCCTTGTGACGGTTAGCTTTGAATGCGTTGAGGAATGCACGCTACATTTCCCATTTACAAATACTAAAATGGGAAAAAATGAGGCGGAGTGAAGAAAAGAGTGGGGGAGGGAGGTACCTGGACATGAAAACCTAGTAACGTGACTACGCGGGCAAAGCCAAGAGGGAGGGGAAGGGATGCTGAAGCAGCACGAGTGCAGAGACAGAACGGCGGTGGCCAGCTACGAGGAGATCGGACGGTCGCCGGATGTACCAGCGGGTGGCGTGGGTGGCTCGACACTGGAGCAGCGCTCGCAAGCTGTGTTGGACGCGGGGCTCGGCAGCGACTGCGAAGTTGTGGTCACCAAGGATGGCGTCAATGCGGTAAGAATACGTAGGATCCTCACAGGGGCGTATTCAGGAGGGATATGGGGGATCAATTTCCCACCCACCCACCCACCGAAATTTGTCCTTTTTTGTATTTCTCCCAATATTTCTAAGAACACAGACGCACAAACATGTATATATAGCCTACATATACAATATATAAACAGTAAATAATATGTGCGTGATATTATGTAACGCCCACCCCATAATAGAATCCTAGGTACACCCCTGGATCCCCCATTGTCTTACCAGAGCATATCTTAAGATTTTTACTTGGTGGTACCAGTGTCACTTAGTGAAGGACTTCATGCCGCCTTGTACTTGAGCCATCATAGTCTTGTATTTGAGTCATTGTCAAACATTAGAAAATGTTAGGGATATTAGCAAATATTATTTGCTAACCAGCTGCAGATTGCAAAAAGTTATGATACAATCTTTTAAGTTTTAATCAAATTAGTATTTTTTATTTTCATAACATTCCAATAAATTTCCCACTACCTTTTTGTTTCTTGGCCAATTTCAAAATTTTGGTGCTTTATATTCCAGGGACTTAATTAAATTCTCTATAAACCGAACTCTTGGTAATTCAAAAATTTTTCCAAGGAGGTCCTCAGACAGGAGAGTGTTTCAGAAAACTCTAATCCCATTGGTACCCTTGAAATATGTTATGCCTCTTACTTCTAAATGTCATTACTGACCAGAGCAAAAATTGCACGTAGGTCTTTTGTAAACTCACCCCAAAATCCTTTATCATTATGACACGTTCAAAAGGGAGAAGTTAAGATATTGTATCACAGCGTAACACATGGGAGAGAGTGCACAAACATTACATGGCATAATTATAAATAGTCCCACACACCAGATTTTACAACAAAAAACCAAGGTGCCATCGAAAGTCATAGATGTAAACTATTATTAAAAAATGAAGAAATTTCCCACTAATGGAAGTTAAATTTGATCTCAAAGGAATGCATCAATAATATTCATTAAATGTGCACTGCATTGTGAAGTTGGTAAGGTGAATGTACTGGTCGAATTGCAAAACCTACTTGCTCATAGTGAAGGCACTCAGTATTAGTTTTTTGTGAAAATGTATAAATCAAAAATGTTTACCTTCTCAGTATATCGAGTAAAAACTACTATCTTCAAACTTTATTCTGTATGCTATTCTCCAGAATGCAGGTAAGAAAGTTCTAATAATGTTCATTTCTAATTAATCCTTTGATCTTACAATAAAAGTTTCTTTGGGTGCAAAATTGTATGAAAAAGCTACTTTAATGGCTTTACTCAGAGGGGAGAAACTTGAGAATTAAAGTATTAAATTGACGGGATAGTCCCTAGCTCTGGAAAAGAAGCATTTTGTCCTCCACATGGTCATATGCAGTTGAGAACTTATTATGGACAATTATTGTTTTATGTAGTAATGAGAATCCAAAGTAATTCGTATTGTACATCCACTATTTCTTATTTAATCAATCATTTCTTTCATTCTCCTCAATTACAACCAATATTTTCCAAATTTTATTTTATAGTCTTTAAAGTTGCAGTTAGTAATTGTTCTAGTTCACATACTCCAAAATAAATTGAGTCAGAAAAAAAAATCATCCGAACAACATAAAAAATATGCTAATACAAGATTTTCTTTTCAGCATTCATTTCGTGTATCACAAATTATGTTGGCACGTGCGAGCCCAGTCTTCGAAAAGATGTTCTTTGGAGAGACAAATCCGAAGAGTTGCATCGAAATCACAGAAGCTGATCCAGATGCATTTTACTGCTTGCTACAGTAAGAAAAATTAATTACTTTTTCAAACAAAGAGAATGCAGAATACAACAGAAACATGTCAGTATTCTTAAGTTTTGAGGTCACATTTGTTACATGACATATAGTTGGAGTAATATTAGATCAACACTAAAAGTGAAGATCATTTAAATGATTGAAATCTATTCTCATCATCTTAAATTTTTCCATAGGTTTGCTTACAATTGCAGTTGGGAATTCAAATCATATGATGAAGCAGTGGATGTGTACTATTTGGCAACAAGATTTGTGGTACCAGAACTTCAAGTTCGTGTTGTTGAGTATGTGTGGCCAACTACAGTTGATAATGTATGGAGTTCGTTGCATATTTCTACACATTTTCCAGAACAAGACCTCAAAGCTGCCGCCCTGAAGGCAAGTAACCCATATACATTGACAAAGAAAAGAAATTAGTGACCAAAACACTTTCAAAAGAGATACTCGGGAGAACATAAAATTGTCTCTTGTAAGGGGGAAATGGGTTCTTAACAAATTAAACCTAAAATTACTTTGAGAATTCACAGTTAAGTCACTACAATAAATTATTGTAATAATTTGTCGGCCACACACTCCACTTACTTTTTGAACACGAACTAGTTTTGGAAGCTGCTGCTGACTCAGCTACTGCTGACCAAACAGTCCTCAAGTGGATGAATTCTGAAATCAAATTATTTACAAACAGAATATCGAAATTTAACAGTTTCAAGTAGCTGAATGAACAGTCATTCCCAAACCAACAGTTCAAAACGCCAACCAACGTTCTTCATCAATTTATTTATAATTCATGTCTTTTGGCGAGGTTCATGTCATGAAGCCTACTCCTCCACCTAACTGTGACTTGGGTGAGAGAATTGGGAAAAAGAGATGTTGAGTTGCCGTGGAACTTATGGTACTGAACCAACATTTGTATTAGGTGAGGGAAAGCCCGCCTGAAAACCTCACCTAGTTCAGTCGAACAGGGTTTGAACCCATGCTCTACCGTTCAGCAGAATCATGGAAGCAAAGACGCTACCACTAGATCACATCAATCTTACATTTTAATCAATTTCATGTTTTTTGAACTGTTGACTTGGGAACTACTGTTCATTCAGTATTCAAGAACAATTGTTATATTTCGAAGTTCCATTTGAAAATAATTTAATTTCAACATTCCTCCACCCACCACCAGAGGACCAATTGATCAGCAGTTGGCATTAGCTAAGGATGGAAAAAACAGCTTCTGAAACTAGTTTGTACATGTATTTAAAAAAGTAAGTGGAGTGTGTGGCCAACAAATTATTACAATAAGTTAAACCTTACTTAATACTTATAAATGGAATTCATAGGGATGGTTGCAAAACATCCCTCTACATATTTCAATTATACCAAAAGATACCAGAGCTCTATCACCCAGATTTGCTGAGATTCCACAGCCCCACTTCCAAGTTATGTTTAGGACACAGTATTACATTGGAGTTAGCAAATATAGGTGAAAAATTGAGGAAGTTTTGAAATTCGGTAATCAGGTGCAGATTGTAGTATTGTCCATGATTATTAACATCCCTAAAACATCCCTAAAAGCCACCCCTAATGTGCATGTTCATGTTTTTGCTGTTTTGTTGCAAATCGGACCAAGGTTTACGAGAAAGATTTCTATTAAAAATATTAAATTTTATTTATTTAATTAATATGTTTTTATATTTTGTATATAAAAGGTACAAACCATTTTTGAGATTGGTGTAGTGGTTCTTGAGCTACACACTCTCTAATCACACTCGCTTGAGCTATAAGCTCTTCAATCAGGGAGAAGTTTTCAAATAGCAATTTATTTATCTCTAGACAAAGAAATGACACTTTTTGCTCATAAAAGGACCAATGTATTGGAATGTAAAATAATACACAATGAAACAGCTGTCTCAACATGTATTTTGTTTGAAAAACTTTCAGTGCAAATAGAAAATAATACGAGAAAAGTTTAAGCTAGCCTTGATGAAACAAAATGAAGTATAAGGTCCCCATTAATACTCTCAAGGTCTCGTTATAGGGAAAATTATCCCAGGGAAATATAAAATACGCCACCACATTATAAGCAAGAAAAAAGCGTTAGATCGCTGCAGTCAAATGACTAACAGTATACCTTTGCTGGTCCCATCGAAGCATTTAGTACAGCCCATTCCCCTAAATACATGTCCTAGTGAGTCTGTAGTGTGACTGCTGATGCTACGCCAGCAATTGAAATTTTCTCAGAATGTTTGCAAAAAAAATATTTTGTCATTTTACTTACATGGATTTACTTACAATTAATTTTTAAAAAATACTTACATGTACACTAAAAGCATGAATCTCTTGTGAATGGGTAGCTTACAACCTGTAAAAACATGCGTTGTTTATAAATATTCATTCTTGGGACCTCTGCTATTGTTAACTACAAGTGGTAATCTCTTACAAGTGGGTCTCATATAACTGGATTCCACTTTATGTATGTCTTGATTTTTCTATAAAACCATATTTACCTATCAACATAAAACACAAAAATACATATGTCCTAAAGAACATTAATGCACTTTCCTAAATTATTGTCTGTACTAGTTATTAATTTTTACTTTAAAGAAAAGTAAAGGTACCAAATAGTATGCCACAGTTAAACATATCTTAATTTGTTTACATAATTATGTTCACAGGTCATCTGCGATAACACACAAGCTGCAATTGCACACCCATTCTTCTTGAAACAAAGCAGAAGGAGTTTAATAGCCATACTAGAACAAACTCAACTACAAGTTGATACTGAACTAGAAATATTCTTAGCTGTAAAAACCTGGGCACACGTCAGAAGTTTAAAGAAAGGTAAGATTATATTACACTTATTTTTCTCACTTTAAAAGTCAAAATTTTGTACATCATTACCTTTAGTGGGCAAAACTATTCAACAACAAAATAAGGGTATTTTGTTATATAAATATTTTGTCCCCTTTTGAATTCCTATATCAGGCTGTAGAACACCCTTTTGGATACAGCCAAATATATTACGATTGTTAATGCCAACACAAAACAAATTGAAATAAATATAGCAATTTTTATCAAAAAAAAAAAAAAATATATATNTTAAGATGTGTTCTTGTAAATTTTTCATTAGTTTCCAAATAATTTAGTATCAAAATTAAATTATCATTTTGCCTAATCTTCCAATAGTACAGCTAATTCTTGTCATTCAACCCAAAGTTTTCAAATAGTACCATTTCCCCAAGTAATAAGAAAACTCTCTTGTTTGCTCCAACAGGTCTAAGTGATGAAGGACGGCATCTTCGTACTGAGTTAGGAAGAGCACTTAAGTACATAAGATTTTTGTCAATGTCAGCTCAAGAATTTATTGGACAGCCTATGGAGTCAGGGATACTAACACCAGAAGAATGTGTAGTACTTCTTCGATCATTAAACAATAGGGACAAATTTCTACCCTGTCCTCACCTTTGTTCATTGCGATCACAACGGAAGAAACCAGATGATCCAAAGAAAGTGATTGGATGAACATCATTTAATGGTATTTTGTATCGCTTCAAGAACAAAGCAATTAATATATTACAATGTTTTTTAAATTATTTTAAATAATTTCTTCAGTAATAAAATTTTATTTACAACTGTACATTAGATTTTCTAATTGATTTCATTTTGGTTTTCTTCTACTTCTACTAGTTTTGCTTTCTGGTTTCACACTAGTTGGAGGTTTTCCCTGAAATGAAAAATAAATTATTAAAGCATTATATCAATTCTCAGAATAATGTATTCTTGCACATTCTATACAATTTAAGTTAATAGAAATATTCTTTCACACAGAGAACACAGTGAAACTTAAATTCAGAATGACAGATTAATCCCAGAAATTTAGTACAGGAACTATTAATATTGAAATTTAAAAAATTAAAAATTAATGAGAAATTTAAAATTCAATTTACAAGCATCATACAAAGTATGCTTTAAAAATTACACAAAACAGTAAAAAGTAAAGTCCAAATAGAGTCAAACCATTACACTACAGAGCACATGCATATGTCCTGTGTGACAAATGAATTATAATAATTGCAAAAATGAATTATGCCTTTTTCATTCAATAACTGTTTTTAACATTTAAAATGATTTATCTTTTCATGTTAATTATTGCCTCCTTGCTTGCCTACTTTCTGTGTTATTGTTACCTAAACATCCAGGATCTAGACACATAATAAATTATATCAAAAAACAGAGATGTCAACAGGAACATGTGTGGGCACCTGACCATAGCATGGCAGAGAATGCTTTGCTTTTAGTCAGTGGAGTCAGGCGTTAGCCAGGGTTGGTAAGTAGGCTATAACGGCGGGACAGAAGGAGTCATACGGGAAACTCCAGAGCAAGTCAACCTCTGAGTTTCTGTGAGTTGAACGAGGAGAAACGACCCTACATTAACTACGTGGAAAACATTTGATAACAAAGAAGAATAGTATTAAATGCCAGTACCAAGTATTACATGAATTTCTGTATCATGTATTTTGCTTCCCTGTTATGGTTACGTATTTCCATAATTTGATTTTGTATGTAACCAAAACTGAAATATATTACTTGTCTCCAGAAATTTTCCTAGGTGCTACCTTGAACTATTCAGTATTTCATTGCTTAGAAACCAGTCTAACACATGGTCGCAGAAACCAGGAAAGTAATTTGTGAACCCTCTCTGCAAACTGATAACTGAAGCCATGACCACGATTTAGATCAATGGGCGAGTAGCTGATTACAAGTTTGCTGGCCTGCACCACCAGAGGGGGAAAAAATATGCAAGAATTGAAAGAGAGTGATACTGGGCAGCTTACCATTTTCCACTCTCGCCGAAGTTCATTCAGCATTGCTGGAGTCAATAGTCCTTCAGCAAGAAGCCTCTTAGTTAGTCTACCTTGACCCATACTCATTTCATTCCTTCCACCTGTGAACAACAAAAATAAGAACTGAAAACTAATAAAGATGGAGTTTTCTGGTGAAAATCCAATAAACATGAAAATAGCTTAATATTAAATATATCTAACAATCTAGTATTCTATTTTTAGAAAGCAAAGACATACATATTCTAGAAAATGAAATAAAATTATGAAGAAATCCCAGAAGTTAGAAAATTAATTTATTTTTATGTCTAAGATATAACTGAAGTACATTATGAAGGAATTGTAAACAAGGTTTGGTGAGAAAATGAAAATTTAAAAGCTAGAAAATTAAATTTTCTCTGTCAAAACACACTTATATCTAAAAGAACTAGACTCATAAAGTAAGAATAATATTTATAAAAATCTATTTCCTTATAACTCCTCATAATTATAAACAAAATGGAAGTAACTTAAGCTTGCAATTCAGGTAAAAGTTTTCCTTTCGCAATGTAAATTTTCAATACTAACAACAATATATAATGCACATTTAATTCTTAATAACCAAAGAAATTACAATTTAATTTAATTTTCATAAAAGCAGAAACATACCTTTCTTTAACAATTTTGGATACGAAACATAATCTTCACCCATAAGTGAACCAGTGACTGAACTCCCAGCACTGTCCGAGTTTTTGATCAAGCGAGTCAATTGGAAGACTCCGTCCTGAATGATCAAATCGAGTTCACGCTGCATTTGCCGCACAAGAGAAGCATCAGGAAACAAGTCCATAAAACGATAGCTCAACCACAAATACAGGTCCAAAACATCAAATACAGCTTCTAAGTGAACTAGTTCAACAATTGTTTTGGGTAAACTAAATGGCCATCCAATGTTTAGACACAACCAGTTATATGTTAAGGCATCATTTCTACTATATTGACGGGCAAATTTCAGAAACATTGTGCAAGCAAACGGCATTTTCTTATTGATGGGAGCACAGCAGAACACATAACGAGCTCTAAGTGGTAGAGCAACATGATTTATCATGTCTGCTAGAAACTTGAAATCTTCTACATTGCACATGAAATAAAGAGAAGCATCAACAGTTGACAAAGTAACAAAAATATCCATTAAATTGGCTAAGCTCGCATTAGGTAAATGATATGCGTAAAGTTCTATTTGTTCAGCAGTGGGATGGAGACCAGCAACAGTTATTAAATCTGGTTTCTGGGAAAGAAGATCCTTCAAAATTTCAAGATCCTCTGGTTTGAATGTCGTAACATAACCAGTTTCATACTGAGTTCTATATCGACCCGCCCTACCAGCGATTTGCAATGCTTGGGACACAGATATTACATCCAGTTCTTTCTCTCCCTTCTCGTTTACAACAGGCTTAATTAAAGAATAAAACACCACTCTACGTATACTAAGATTTAGACCCATCCCTATAGCATCAGTTGCAACCATAATATTACAAGAGTTATCGGGATCATTGAATTTCTGTGCTTGAGCTAATTTTGTTCCTGGAGGTAAACCACCATATATAACAGCCACTTCTTTCCCTCGAGCCTCAATACCCCGAGATACTGTGTAGATGTCAGATTTACTAAAACACACGATGCAGTCCCCAGGTTGCACGGCGTCCAAGGAACCTAGTGCACTGTTTTCAATGATAAGTTCAGTAAGACGTTTGTAAGTGTGCACCTGCAACAAAAGATCAGTGTCAACACTAAAAATTTAAGGGCTATGGATGTAGATAATGTTATGTTAAAAGAATTAGTAAAGACTTAGTAACAAAGCCATCCCAACTTGAGAAGGAAATTTCAATACAGTATTGATTCTTCAGTCCTAAACCATAGGATTTACTTCTACCAAGTTTGGTTCAATTATTACTCAGCAAACAAGTGTTAGATATTGCCATCGATCCAGGATGGATGTGGGATAAGAAATTTTAAACCTAAATAACCCTCCAAAATTTGGAATCCCCGCCCCCTCATCTCCATTAAAAAGTGCTGGTTGACCACCAAATAATCACTTGGATGAAAGCTGTATGTGTACTGCATTAAACAGGCATCAAGGTGATTTAAATACTCTTGATAATTAAAAATAGAGTACACTTTTGGGAAGAGCAGATGTAGTTCCCCAATATTTGATCACACTTTTCGTGACAGAAAAAATCGCTGCCAGCAACAGGAGGGGGTGGGGGTTGTTGAGACACCAATGTCCTCTGAATATTCTTCCAAATCCAACCATGATGCTACATATAGTATTGACAGAGAAAGTCATCATATTGATGAAAGAGTGAGAAACGTAATACTTTTTTATTAAAAAATAATAAAATTTTTAAGGAAATTATTAAATTAAAAGAAGACATTGAACAAAAATCCTATAAATTTCCTCAGTAAAGCAATGGATACTCGGAAGCTTAATTAATAAAACCAAAATCCATTTTTATTGCTCAACTTCAAAGGAAGTTTCATGCTTGCATTATAGAAATTAGATAATGTTCTAATTACCTACACAAGGCATTAAGACTTCAAACTTAATAAAATAAGAAAATGAAATAACTGGGTATACCTCAACTTCATCTCCAGTGGTCGCCATCAAAGACTGAACTAAGTCTACAGCACCTTCCTCTCCACAAACATGTATTTCTTCAGCCATTAAACCCAATAAAGCACGAGTCCATGCCCAACCTCTCGCAATATCATGCATCATTTGAATTTCATCAACAATAGCAACTTCATATGGGGTAGTCAGAGAACACATTTCAACAGTGCAAGAAGTATGGTTGCTGGGATTTCCATTTGGATCTGCAAATCTTCTCTCTTCTCCAGTTACTAGATCACATGGAGTACCTCTTGAATTAGATTTATTGAACACTTCACTGGCTAAGAGTTTCAAGGGTCCACAGTAAACACCAGATTTGGCAGACAAAAATCGTTCCAGAGCATGGTAAGTTTTTCCACTATTTGTAGGCCCAGCATGGAATACAATTTTACGAGTCAATGATCGTGCTCCAGGATACCTGTGTACACAAACACAATGTAAAACCAAGTAGGATAACCTTATCTCTACCAAGATCAATGATATATTGATGACTCTACAATATATGATAATACACACAAAAATGATAAAAAGTTCTAGTCTGTTTTCTATCACTGAATATATTCACAACACAATACAGTCACAATAAAAATATTCTACCAAGATTTTATCAGAATAAAAAATACCCTATTACCAATTAGCAGGTGAGCGTAAATCACTTATTTTTTTAAGATCATCCATGCACTCAAGATGTGGAAACATTTGCCTAGCATGGCTAATGAAGTATGGGAAAATATCATCAACATGAGATGCACCATGAATTATATCACTCAATACAACATGGAGATCAACAGGTAAGGATTCTCCCTCAAGACAGAAATATCGAAAACTATGACAAGCTTGCTGAAGGAGGTTACCTGTGAACACAAATACAGAGATTGAAAGTGAATAACTCCACAAACGCTCTAAATAAAATGGAATATTCCTTTCACAAAAACTTACTGTCCAAACCATTTTCAAGACCCACAGACTTTAAATGTTTACTTTGAAAAAACTTATTCATTACTTTAATTAATTCTGGTTTACTTAATTTTCCAGTCAGTTCAGCACCCACATTATCATCTGCGTTTGGTTTCACTGGTACAGGAATAAATACCGAAGACAGATCAGAGTTATCTTTACTACGATATGGTCTATAAAGTGTCACTGTCGGTACAATTCTTCTAAATAAATTATATGAAACGGAATTAAAATACAAACAAGCAGAAACAGCCATTCTGTAACCCTGCATCACCCTAATGTCTCTATAAATATGTGTATAGAAATAGTTAATGGCTAGGTGTTATTATCAAAACAATGGAGAAAATGAATAAGAAGTGGCATGCAAGTTATTTTTCGATGGTTTTCCATATCTCCCGATGTCTACTCCGTCCTAACCTCAATACATATCACACAGCCACATGATTGAATTCGAATGTTGGTACGCAATGTAAAGCATGATTGCCACAACTCATTCAGAAGCTGAATCAGTATTACCGGAAGAAGAAGATTCGTTCACGACCCGCTGTATGTCGCCGAGTAGGTAAAAACGGCATAAGAACGACAGTATTTAAATTTTCCATATAATTGTGTTTTAGTCATTTATCCTTTAATATCTTTAGTCGTTTTATACTCCCGTTTCTCGTATTTAAAATTAGTATTATACATTTTAATAGTCTTATGCATACTCCTATTATATATCATTTGTTAGTAGCTGAATAAATAAATAAACTTTATTGTCAAAAAAGCAGTTGCAAACTGCGTATGACCTGGGGGGCAATAAACTAAGTTACTCTCCGGACCATCCCATCAATTCCGATCAAGGGTCCATGGGCAGTGGCGGATTTAATATTTACAAAAGAAATTATTTAATAAATACCTACTGTTATCCATTTATTATTCAAAATATATTGTATATATAAATGCAGTAAAAATTCGAGATTGATAAAACAAAAGTATTAATGACATTCCTGCCCAAGGAAAATCCGCCACTACCCCGAGGAAAACCGGAGGAAAACCCGGGCCGGAATGGGGCTACAGAGATAATGCACACAACCGTGCCAAGGTTGCGCACAGTTAGAAATAAACTATTAATAAACAAAGAGTGCAAAATCAACATGCATGAAAAAGGAATATAATCAATATCTAGAGTACAATAACAATGGCGTGATAAAGTATAAGAGATATTAACATCACATATTCCGAAGTCATGTGGAAAACAATATATATTAGGAAATTGAATCTCTCATTAAATTTATTTATTAAAAGCTGTAAATTCTTTCACATTAAAGAAACAATAGCACATTAAAAAGCTTTTAACCGCGGATTTCAATAGATTCAATTTATCTATATCTTTTAGATTTGTGGGAAGGGAATTATACAGAATTATTCCTGAATGATAAGAGCCTCTTTGGCAAAGAGTTGTTGACACGCCAGAACGATGAATATTAGCCTTATTACGAGTGTTGTGTTCGTGAACTAGACGATTTCTTCTAAAGCAGAGGTGTGATTTTTATAGTTCTGTTTCAACAAACACGACTATTTCATAAATGTGTATGTAAGGGAGAGAGAGAGAGAATATTTAATTCTCTAAATAAAGGTTTACATGAATTTCGGGGGTGAGATTTACATCAAATCCGAATTATTCTCTTTGAATTCTAAAAGTTTAATGCTCTGAGTGGATTGACCCCAGAAGATAATACCGAACCGTAAATAAGAATATATATTTGCAAAATACACGCTGCGAGAAATGTGTTGACTAACAAAGTTGGCTAAAATTCGGAATGCACAGCATATTTTGCTTAGTTTGGAATTCACATTATCAATATGGCAATTCCATTTGTAGTATTCCTGAATATGAAGCCCTAAAAATTTAATCTGACTGATTTTATTTTGGTTCCGATTAGCGAAAGGGATGTAGGAGGGAGAGATTTCGTTACACTATTGCGAAATGACATGGATACTGTTTATTGACGAAATGACGATACTGTTGCGAAATGACATAGATACTGAATGTTCTAAATTACTTGCTCTTAGAGTTTTGGATGTTTTATTTATAATATTCTGCACTGGACAAGATAACCTATTTGCAGTAAATAAAAAATAATTATTGTTGCTATTTTTTAGTACCTCGATCTCGGTCCATAACGGTTCTCCGTCAATTACGGGATCATCAAGTTCCAAGCCAACGTGAGAAAATTTCCTTACAGATCAATATTAAGAAAGTTCCTGACAAAGTGACAGGTGTTTAGGATGACCGATTTGTGGATGAGGTACGCGGTCTTTCTCTTAATCCTTTATTAATCGGAGGTTTTGTCATAGACTTTTATGTAATGACTAATTGCAGAATATTTTACCTTCCATTGGTTCGTTTACCTTCCATTGGTTTCATTCTACTCTTTTTACCTACCACTAGTTTTTAATGCAATATGCTACTTCGAAATATTTTCTTTGCTTCTCAATGAGATTTTCTGCATACTTGGACATAAGGTACTGCAATGTCGACAGTGCGGTTGTGTTTCCGGCATCATGAATAATTGTTACGTTTGGTCTATTATTATTATTATCTAAATAAACCTCAGTTTTCACTGGGTAAATAATACATAATGCGGGTATATCACCAAGGCATTATGTATGGCTTATACGACTGTCTAAAAATCTCCGAACTATAGAGAATGTACTTAGCACTACATATTTCTGCATCTCTTTGTAGGTACTGGGATGCAGTCCCATCAGCCTTAACCCATCATGGAATTTCTTGGGGATGACTCTAGTAGCAGAAATAATAAGCGGAATAACGGTAACTTTTCTTGATTCCACATCTCTCGTATCTCTGCGGCGAGACCTAAATATTTGGTTAGCTTTTCCTGTTGTTTGGACATTTCAATGGGATTAAAATGTAAATTATAAAGGTTTCTTTACTCCTTTTCTTTATTACTATTATGTCTGGCTTGTTGTAAGGCAAGGTCCGATCCGTTATTACTTTTGTATCACAACTTGATTTCTTCATTCTCAATTACTGCTTCAGGTTTGTACATGTACACTGGATTCACTTCATTGAGTGCATTGTGAGCAACCGCGAGTTTTTGATGTACAGTAGCAGCCACCATATTGTGTCTCTCTAAGTAGTCTTTCGTGGCTAACGCTGAGCAACCGGCTATTATGCGGCCAATAGTTTCATTGGCGGAGTTACACTTTCTGCACTTATCCTATGGAATTCCTCGCCTATGATGTATTTCCTGTAGTTTAATGTCGGAATCACTTGATCCTGAGTTGCTAGCACCATTCCCTCTGTCTCAGCAAAGACACTGCCTTTTGCGAGCCAAGCATTTGAAGCTTCACCATCTACTTCTGGCTTATTTAGTTGGAAGAAATGTTTTCCATGACTTTACAACTCCAACTCTCTAATAATTGGGTCTCATTTCGCTCTACAACGCTCGGGAATTCATCTCGTGATGCGAGGTTAAGTAGTGTATAATTTCGATCTGCATTCACCACTGTTTTGTGCAGATAACATTCATTTACCTTGGTAAAGAAATAATCGCGAAGTTTTGCTACAGTGTTCTTAAACAGTTGTTGTACATCAAGAATTCCTCTTCCACCCTTTTTTATGGGTAGATAAGATCTCTCTTTAGTTGGTTTTGGAAGCCATGAATTTTGTTTTGTAAATGCAACTCTGGTTAATCGAGCTACATCTTGCAGATCTGTATTGCTCCACTTGATTACTCCAAATGAATAGGTAATCGCTGGCATTGTATAGATATTTACAACTCTGCATAAGTTGACACCATTTAAACCTGTCCTCAGAAATTTATTTACTCGTGTCTTAAAGATGTTCATAAGGTTGTACTTTAGTTTTTGTGTTGAAATTCTCTAGCTTTGACAAATCCGAGGTATTTGGCCACACAGATACTGTTTCTACAAGAAAGGCACGACACTATTCCCTGGGACACTCGGTGTTAACAGCCAACCAGGTTAAACCAGAATAACTTGCGTTTTCGGGTGCCTCGTGGATGTTACACCCCGTACAGCCACATAGACTGCCCCTGAGGGCTTATTATTATTATTATTATTATTATTATTATTATTATTGTTATTATTATATGTTATATATTATATATTACAGCAAATTAATTTATTGTCCTCCGCGTGGTCAAACGCAGTTTGTAACTGCTTTTTTAACAATAAAAGTTTATGTTGTTGTACACATGTACTGTCCTAGTCAAGACTAATGAATTTCCTTGTAATTTGGCATGTTTGTCATTTAAATTATTTTTGCATTTCTGGAGTATATTGCTGATTAATGGCAATCTCACGAGATGCTCTGTACATCAGTTGCTGAAACTATTGGGGGAATAATTTAGACCTCGTTTTAGTTTCAAATATTTTGTATTTGTCTTAAGTGTCTGATATTTTCGAATTTTTGTTTGTTCTGTTTTGTTAAATTGACAACGGAATGAACAGCTACAACAGTTTTTCTGTCAGATTTGTCAGAATTATTTCTTATTTGTTACGATATATTGTTCTATCTGTTATAATATGTTTATCCCAGTTAAGTGTGACGTTTCTATTTTCCAGGACATAGGACAATTTCGTATAATATGATGGAACTATGTTAATGTTTTTAGCTAACCCTCGGTGGTTTATTTTCATCTCTTGATTGTGTCTGCATGTGTTGACCAAATGGGCGAGTACTTGGCAGCTCGAAATAATGTGATGGATTGTTTCATTGCAGGTGTGACATGCTACACAATCCACTGTTATTCTCATGAATTTTCTGTAAAATATTATTGGGATAGCTTTATCCTTTATGGCGCTATGGAATCTATAGTCTCTGAATGGAACCAACTGTGTTTCAATCATGTTGAGTGTTCCGTGTCAACATTTGTATTCTGTGGAGAATTTGGGAACTTTTTGGTACAAGGGGTTTGCAAACCACTCTGTTCCACGGTATTTGACGTCATTTACAGGCAGTTCAAATTTTTCCGATAACTTTAGGGGTATGTAATCTTTATCTAAACGAACAAGTAACTGAAAGGGTCCTCACTACTGTCTGAGTTTTTTTAGTTTTTTTTTATCTTCGAATGACAAAGACTTCTTACGTTTTATTATCAGCGGCGTAACGTACATCCCAGCAGATCGCGCAATGCAGAGGCTCCGGTGTTCACGAGGACTCGAAGAACCTGAAAGATTGGGAAGAAGCTTTTTTGGTTGTCTTATTAGCGGACCTAAGTGTTTTACTTCGAATTTGTTTGCCATTGCATTAAATATTCCATGTAAGAAATGAAATGAAAAAAAAACTCCGCAGGTGATCTCCCAAATGCAATGGGAGTCATTCACCGATTTCAAAACCAAATAAGTTATTTTAATAATGTTTTAATAATATTTTCAAGACCAAAGAAGCTAATTTTCAATATATTAATTGAAAAATAATCTATAACAAAAACCGTACTTAGATACACAAATAAAATATCATTTCAAATCCGTAAATTTTATTTTACGACGAAAATTTGAATTAGGTGTGGCAAAACAGGTTACTTTATTTGTCCAAATAATGGCAATCCATGGTTGTTCGCTTTATGTATGTCTATCGATCAGGCCAGCTATGGACCACGAAAAACGATTACCAGTAAGGCTCAGTCATTGATTTGAGTTTACTCACTAGATTCGTCTAATTTTTACCGAGCTCGGAGGAACAGCGTCCAGATGTGATCCAGACCACTGCATCCGAGTATTACAACTGCGGTTGTTAGTCGCAGAGGTCGGACATACATCCCAGCTATTTGAACTGGGAGCTACAAATTTTATCTTGCCCCGCCCAGGTATCGAACCCGGGATGACTTGGTGATGAGCAATCACGCTGACACCGTGGACCACGACGGGGACTTCTTCGCTTTGTATTAAACGTAAAATAAAAATATTAAAAATGATTTTCTGTTTATAGATAGAAACAAAAAAGTCATAGAGATACTCATTTTCGGAAATGTCTCACGGATTAGACATTCTGTATGTTCGTTCTGGTACCAACCAGATATTCATTGCCATAAGTTTTTTGTATTTAATTGTGTCTCCAATTCGGAATTAATCTTTTTTCTTATTTGTTTCGGAAATACTTTTTGAGACACGATATGGAAAAAAGAAATTTGTACTCAAAAATTTATTCATTTACTCTTTAAATATTAGTGTTTGGATCGTATGAATGTGGAAGAGCGGAGAGGAGACTTGCGGATACAAAATCGCAGTGTAGCGGATGCTCTGCTCTCCTCCTAAAAATTAAAATGCATTGAGCTGAAAATCAAAATCAATGATACTCAATAGTTTTGAACTTATTTTATGTACGTAAAGTTTATCAAACTCATCTTTAAAAAGCGGCAGAAGTAGTTTTGTTTAAAAGAAGATGGTTACCAACAAATATGCAGATAAGATAGAAATGAAATTTGGGATATAGACCGGAACCATTGGAGTAGCACCATTCCTATGATGTAGCATGAACAGAAATGAGTTTGGAAATTCCTTTATTTTATCAATATTTTCAAAAATACAAGCTTATTATGAGCGAAGAAATTTCTAGCAGATTCTATTCCCTTAACGTTGAAAGTGCATAAATGCTCTACATTTGGGCTGATACATATGGCATTGCATACGCAAAAGATCGCTGCGTTTCCATTTTTGACAGGGAGACTCTCCATCGGACTTGTTTGCTTTGTTCGTTACTCCTCCTTTCATCCATCGCCGTCTGCAGCGCTGGGATCGGACTTTGTAAAACAGCAACCTCTCGCCCAGCAATACTGTGAAAGCAAGTATGATGCCAGCACCCAGTAGAGCTAGCAGAGAAACTGCGTCTCGGAGTGCCACTTGATGTGTAGGTGCCTTAGCGAAGTCGGGCAGCGTCATCTTGACGCCGGTGCCTTGGCTGACGGCGGCTATCATTCGTTTGGGTGCGCCACATCCCAAAAGTGCGTTGAGACTGTGTCGGAAGAGAAGAGAGAAAAAATTGGTCACAAGTACTAGTGTACGATAACTTCGATAATAATATCTGTAACAAATACGCCGCATTCTAGAAAACTTATAATATTTTATCTAAATGATTAAGAAAAAAATTGAGGCTTCACCCTTCTTTCACAGGGAAAAAACGAAAACCTGAAAACCCATTAGTTTTGGATTTGAATTTGTTTAGTACCATAAGTAAAACCGTATGTCGGAAAGTTTCTGTGTCGGCGGTTGGCCTTTACAAAAGCTACACCAAAAGACATATGGCGGAGAGAGAGGATTGGTGTTCTCCATGCCGTCACCCATTTCGTGGGAGTGTTTGGTTTGGATTTAGATTCGTCATAAATGGACCTTAAACTCCTTCCTCTTCTCTTATTCGTATGACAATGATTTAGACGACTGTCGCAAAGGTGCCTATTTCACTTCGTTCCTTCTATATCCTAGCACTCCAACAACTCAGAGTCGGTGATAATGGCCTCTCAGAGGTCGACGCAACGTCGAAGTCGGACATGCAACGTCACCAACTACCGTCCACAGCCAACAAGTAAGTAAATACTATATCAACACAACTACTTTCTATACTGCAATAGAGTCCCGATCCATTTAATCGTTCGGTCAAGATCATAGTTCGTTAACGACCGACGAAAAAGATTGAGTCTCATGACCACAAAAAGCACCAACTTACTGGTAGTTGAAGATATGTTTATAAGGCGATCCACGGCGCCAGATGAGTCCCAATGGCAGCGATGGCATATCGACTGGAAGGGCAACGAGTGTGCAACGCACATCGCCTCGGTCCAGCGCCGCCTGGAGCTGCACAAGCCCCGACAACAGCACCCTTCGTGGACTCATGCCGCGATTGCAAAGCATTGCTATTGCATTCGCTTCGTCAACAGGGAGAGAGTACGTGTGTGGTAGAAGATGGTGTTCGTAAAGCGCTTTCTCAGTAGGTGCCTTGTGAGTCTGTGTGAACAATACACATGCCATTTGTCATCAGACACTGGACAGAATGGCTACATATACATTTACATCAATTCTAACACTTACTATTATCCGAGAGAAAACCTCACTTAGAAAGCATTAGTCTAACAAAATCATTAATCATTTAACTGTACACATCAATGTATTTTAACTCCGACATCACTCATTGGTAGGCAGAGGATTGTAAAGATACAAATTTGTCCTTCAAAAAATTGGGTGATATACATAAGAAGGGAGTAACATGCATATCATATACTGTGGAAGTGAGATGAATTCTCCGGGTCAAAACTAAAAGAATATTTAAAGAAAAATACTTCAATATTGGTAGAAAAGAAATGGTTTTTGAAAACAGGGAAATGGTTGTAAGATTTGAGGAATTTGTTACACGGGTAGGAAGGATATAAATATATTCTAAATAACTTCTTTTAACAACTATGTGTCTTAGTATTTTGGCAATCACTTGCAGGCAGAATTACGGGGAGAATCCTCTCATAAATGAGTAGAACAACTCTTCATTTATTACATGAATAAATGTAATAGTCGTAAATGAATAGTGTTCTACTCATTTATGAGAGGATTCTCCCCGTAATTCTGCCTGCAAGTCATTGCCAAAATATTAAGACACATAGTTGTTGTTAGAAGAAGTTATCTGGAAGATTCAAGAGACAATTAGAAATTTCTTCACTGTGGATACAAAATACACATTTTTAATTGTTTTATGGATATATTTTTTCTCATTTTGAAGTTTTGCTGATACACTATCAGGCGATATGCAACAGAAAAAAATTCCAGGAGGGACACCGTAACAAAAGTTTGAAAAAACTTTGTCTTTTTTCTTTAGATATTTGGGTGCATAATATTTATATGAGGGGTCATTAAGATTGTAGTATATTATTTGTTAAAAACTGTCGAAAAACTATTACTTCTCAAACCATTTCCTCTTGTTAGTACAGATTAAAGCAGACATTTGCTGTGACAAGGTGATACCACCTGTACACTTTTCTTTATATATCTCGGAAAATACTTTGTACAGTAAAAACATTCAAAGAGCAAAAAGTTCTTGTGCAAAGTAATGTTGTATTCTTTTTCATGAAATTCATATTTTAGCAGTACATAACAGTTTAAGTTGTCAACAGCATCACATAAATGTACGGACTGCCGCTCAAACACAACGATGCAAGTAAATACTAAAAATCTCTGAAAACGTTTATGTGGAAGGGGATATATTGTTCGTACCTGGAGCAAATCAGAATGTGATCTTGACGGCTCTCTACCGTACGACAGTGCAAAGTGGAAGAGATCAGAGAACTGTACAGATGACTCACCCGGAAGTAGTCGAACTCGGAGCCGTTGGCGACGACAATGAGTCGGTGCGCGTTCGATTGCAAAATCCCTTGAAGACCTGTGAATGGAGGAGTCCAATGGGACAGAGCCAATGAAGATACCAGAGCGGCAGCGAACGCTGAATCGAGGACGACTGCTGCGAGAGACGGCGTGAGAGCAGCGATGCGACCGGCAGCACTTGGGGGCTGTCTGTCCTCACCTTCACACACAAATACAATGTCATGCTGCTTCAGATAAATAAATGAATTATGACTTAGGATATTTTTGGTCGATCATAGTGTCAATGTGTTGGGTTTCCTTTTAAATCGCTACGTTTCGACTCGAGATTGGAATAGTCGTCAGATGTAAACAAATAGTAACAACAAAAATTAACATAGCAACAGAATATATATA
>NNCF01127011.1:463494-476458 GCA_002313205.1 Laupala kohalensis
ATATATATATATATATATATTGTTATCATTATAATATTGAATTGTCAATACTCGATTGCTTTTCCGTGTCATTGCGTAAACTAAAACTCCCATTCGTGTTTTCTGCAAATATTATTTTAATTATGAAACACGTGTAATAATTAACTTATTTGTCTAATATAAAAGTGTTATCTCAATCCATCAAGTGATCATCGTTAAAACAATGTGACGTTACAACACTTTGTTCAACTGAGATTAAATTTCACTTGGGCTGCTCTGTTTGTTATAAAAATGGACTGAGATTGAAAGACTTTAAGAGAGAGAATTAATTATTCTGGCTTCCCAGCAAGATCAACTAGGGTCATTTGAAAATAACAAGGTATATCAAATGAACGAGAATAAAATAAGTTATAAAACAATTCATCTTTTGATATTATGTTCCAATAGAATATCCCTAATTTTATTTTACAAAGAGCTAGTAATCATTTATATAAATATAAATTAATGCAATATGAAGAATGTATTTATTCATGGGATCGTTTGAACTGAAATTTCACGTGTCTAAGATAACATATTTCAAAGATACTGATATAATTATTATTTTTATTCAAAACCAGTATTTATAACAATATTTTGTGTACGTTTATGGACCATTTGTGGCAATTTATGGTTAATAATGGTTTTTATAGCGTTATCTCAAGTAGGTCAAATCTATGAAATGTTCATCACAGTTTAGGAAGTGTTTAATAATACGTCTCCGTCTTGGGACGTGCTATTACATTAGTCGATATTATTGTATGAATATTCTTACAATTTTGCGACCCTTTTAACGAACTACTCTCCCTTTTTACAATAGCCATACCATCAATTTTTCCAAACTCCTTGCTTCCGCAAAATTATTCTTCTACCATTCTTTATATTTTTTATTTTTCAAAATTTTAATATAAATGTAAAAAAATTAAATTTGAATAATTCCAGTTAAATTGTTTAAAAACTGTCACTGAATTAAAAAAGCCATGGATGCTTTTTCAGTTCTCATTATTATTAAATTCGTCTCTCTACTCACCCTGTTGAGCAAAAGCTGCAAATACGTAGAAGATCGCGTCTCCGGGTTTTTTTGGGGCTGCTTGAGGAGATAGATGCAAAGCCAGAGTGAGCACGACAGCAGAGGCTACTAATGTGGCACCAGCCGCCGCCCAAAGCGAAGGACGGAAAGGTGAGAGCAGACTTGTCCATCGCAGACCTGCGCCTCCAACATGTGTCATCCACCCTTCCATTCTCACGAATAGCATGTACCTGAATAGGGAATCATCTAAATACAGGAATTATTTTAGAGGAACATGTTACCCTCATATACCATATATACAAATTAAGATCAAAACACAATCTTCTTTTCATCGTTAAATTTACATTTAACTCTAAAAGTTAATTTTCATTTAACTTTTTTAACAACAATGAACATAATATTGATACACAATTTCGACAATTAATATTGATTGTATCTGATCCTATAAAACAGCAAACTCGTATCCAAAAATATCAACTCTAATTCATTCAAATTTTTTGTCAGCGATACGTTTTAGAATCTTGCTTCAACAATGTATTTTCTAGGATCTCAAATTGTTTTGCCATATTGACAACTTTTGTAAAATACCATCAGATTTTTAGGTGACGCCAGATTAATATTTTTTATCTTTCAACATCTTGTATTCAACAAAAGGACGTTTTATATCATATAGTTATGTTTGTATTAAATATTAATGTTTTTTAATTTATCGGTAAATACAAATACGTGAGTGGATTATATTTCCTCATTCTCCGTTCATTTTCGTGAAGACTCCCTGTGGTTATGCAACCAGCATTACGTTGTCGTATCGCGCGTTGCGTCAAAACCAACATCTCTCTCACCTGTCAGTAAAAATGTGAGCAGAGAAGTCTACGACAGAGGCGCGTGGTGACGTCATGGCAAGCGCCGCTACTACTACTTCAGCCCCTCCACGCACGACTTCTCCTAAGGCTCCGTTCCAGCGCCCAGTTCGATTAGGACCCGAAAACTGCAAGGCCCCAATAGCACCATGCGGGGACAGATGAACGGTAAATCTGTGCAGATATTTCTACAGCTCAAGATATCCGCTGCTTTCCAAGATATCTTCATTTATCGCGCTAGAATTTATGGCTAGTGTTGGGGTAGCGTAAGATGGATTCGGTCTGGGCGCAAAATCACGAAAGCCGTGCATAATCTATGCTACCTCGACTCATAGACTTACGTATAAAGGGATCCGGTGGTCGTTTGTACCGGCTGCCCCAAAGGTTAAAACAAAGTTTGGTATATGTCTCTCTCGCACTTCCACTTGGATGAGGGAACTCGATTGACTGCTGACTGCTGCACAGAAGTAATTACGAAAGATACCTTACCCCTCAAAGCGGGTGTGCGGTGAGAGAGGACGATGCCAAACAGTATCTGCCGTCTCATGTTATCACGGACAACCGTGACAAAGCAGATACCTCTGGGTCCATTTATAAGTAAGTCTATGACCTCGTTTGGTATTATTTTCCAACTCATTGGTTCGATAACTGGATGTATGTGTATCATAGGTGGCGTTGAAACAGACAGGTTTTTGTGATGTCACACCAAGTTGCACCAATAGCACCCAGGTCTTTTCCATTATGTCGTGTTTCAAGCACCAGCCTCACACCATCACATTATGGAAGGGAAAATAAGTATGAAGTTCAGATTATATTTGTTTAACAAAGCACCAAAGAAAAGAAAATAATAACCATTTTTCCTGACAGTAATTTTTTTCTTAATGAGAACTATAAGCATAAACCAAAATAATTTCGACAAACCTGATTTATTACTTGCCAATTATAATTATTCAATGAATTTATTGCGTAAAATTATAACTATATATACTTACGTAAAATTCAACTTCCTTTGAATTGTGTACCATAAGTCAGCAACGATACCGTGCATCACAAGCCTTCCATCTTTCTCCTTAGTAACTGGACTGATAGGTCTCTACAAGAGTAATATTATTTTTAAGAACAAATATATGTTTAAATTCTCTGATTTCAAATCTATTAGTATCGAAAACATTTCTACCAAGCGTATTCTTAAAGATTACAAATGCATGTTAGGGAATCGTTATGTCATCGCTTACGTTGATGGCGACGACGTCTAGATGTAGTCCACTGAGATCACGACGTCGCTGGTACAATTCCGGTCCAGGCCACTCGGTTTCAAGTGACTTCGGCCAACGACCGAACTCTTGAAGGCGCAGAGGCAAAGATGGTGCCACGCGGTATGCCTCCTGCAACTTCAGGTTTCGTACTCCACCTGTCGAAATAGTGAGCATTATTCCAACACGTACTATTTCTCGGAAAATGAGGACAATTGCAACTTCATTCTGAAGGCAGATAAAATTACACCAATTATAGTTATCGTAAATATAAGCTGCAAGTAGTATGCTTTATAAACTTGACACGAGTACACGGAAATGGATGTCATATGTTAAAAACAGATGCTTTAGCTAACTAGCAACGTTAATGAGAATGGAGAGATACCAACAAGCAAAGCTATTTCTACATATGTAACAGGTACTTTTTCCGCCAAGGAAAGTTTGTAAAAGAAGAAAATGTAATTGCCAACATTTGTTATAATTATTTTGTCGTACAAAAAAATAGACTATACTCTCGTAATGGAGCTAGGAGTAAGAATTCCCTCATATGATTTCGAAACGTATGAAACAGAATCGTTTTTTACGTTATGATATCCTACGTTCCTTCTTTCCCCAGTCTTTCGTGCGAAGGTACGCTCTCCCTGCAGTCCAAATAGGTAGTAACTTTCCATTGTAATTTTCTCTGCACTTTTACAGCCTCTCTAATATGTATTAATGCGACATTATATTATATTTTGATTTAGTACAATATAATCATTAATTGCGAGCTGTATACGACGTTGGACAATTCTGACTTCAATGTACTCTTCATATAGATATGGCTGGGAGAAGTCAAACAAACTGGAAACAGGACAGAATTTCCATTTATTTATAATTTATACAACGACATGTATGCTCAGTTTACATGAGGAACATCGTTAGTTGCAGAGCTGGATTTTCTGCGTTTTCCTGGAAGTACCGAACGCCACAAAAATTCACCAATGTATGTGAGATAAATGTGAAGCATGAGTCATAGTTTAATTTCTCACACGTCAAGGCCGTCATTTGAGGGAAAACTTGTTTGGCTAGAGTTGATGTGATTAGGTTTTCCAGTCTCCCATCCAGTTTTCACTCTGGTTTCTAATGCTGTGAAGAGATCATGTAATGATTGGAAAACGTTCTGACAAACCAATCAAATTTTCCCAATTAAGTGAGAAAAATTAAGTGTTTGTGGGATAGAATTTTTTTCTAAGTAGGTCTGCCCTAACAAGGAAATAAGTGAGTGTTTAGACACGACGTTTTCTAGTCGCTTCATAGATGACGTTTGCTGAGTTACCAGTAGCGCGCTCCGGTGTCACCACGATGAACTTAGTGCATATAGGTAGTGCTACGCCATCCAGCAGCGCCTCTGGTGGCGACCGCCAGAGAAACAGCAGCCACACATTTGCCCACGCCGTTTCCGATGTTGCCCACAGCTATAATCAAATATAAAAAAATACTGTGAAAAGAGCCTCAAGATATTTTATATAATTTTCCTCATTATATGAGAAATGAGTCTGAAATTCAGAAGGAGGAAGTGAATATCTTTTGTACTGCTACATTTGAGTCCGTTACTTACCATTGTACACTTTAATTGCACCAGTTCAATTGAACAAATGAACTTGAGTAAAATAAATATCAATTCATACAGTAGTTTAACACACACACACACACACATATATATATATATATATATATATATATATATATATATATATATATATATATATATATATATATATATATATATATATATGTATTTTCAGAATGTATTTTCTGGTCAACCGTTCTCCGATACTCCTTGAACTTACAAGATGAGTCATCATTCAGAGTATATCTTTCGTGCAATTTGTATGATATCTCGCATACATTAACACATTGTTGAGTGTGCGAGAGGTTTGACTTGGCATAAGGGTGTATGTGTGTTCCTTGCAAATTGAAGCGGAATTTATGACACCGCGAAAAAAAAACATCGGAAAATATAGTCATGCTGAAGCATATCCGGAATGTTACACAGAGTAGGTTATTCGGAAGTAAATGAAATACATCGCATAACCAGTAAAAAGTGAAGATGATAAATGCAAAAAAATTTCTTAAAATTTCTGCTTATTTTGCTCCTTATTTATTGTCAACTTCCTGAATCAAAGTTTGTGTTGAAAGTTTAAGAATATTAATGAAATAAGACTTAAGTATTGCGATATCAATAAAGGTTCAATTGCGATATCAATAAAACGCGTAAGACAGGAGGTTAAAAATTTCAGCAACAGTATGTCTCACCCGATATAAGACACGTTTTAATAAACATAAACTTAATTGTTTCAAGTCCAAAACATAATAGTCATCATTCCAGCCTGTTCTTCATACGAGGGCAAATGAGTAACCCGTATTACCGATTAATTATGATTTTTTTAAAAATACATCACATTTTGTTTTGTAAAACCAAATAGTATGGAAATGCTTCCTAGCAAAATATATGTTAAAGGTTTAGCTTTATTTAAAATTTTCATTTTGCAATGAAAATTTTAGTTTAAAATATGAAATATTATTGATGATACAGATATTCTTAACTCACAAAGAAAATATTTCATCAATAAAATTCAAATTCCATTAATTATATTTAGAACCGAACATTTAATTTGACTATAAGGCTAAATCTGAGAAAATGTAATGTATACAGATAGAATCATGGGGTCCTCTTTCCAAAAATCTGTTAAATATCCCGGACAACAAATCAAATAGGATGCTCCTCATCCTACACGTAATTAACAAAGCACACCAGCGATTACAGCAATTGATACCGTGCGTCGAATTTTGTTGTGGGGTTTATTGGTCATTAAATTAATTTTTATATTCCGTATCCCCATGAATTCATTACTTACACTCCAGTAATTAAACATTCATATATATAGCACAGTTACTACCTCTTGCAGCTGCCGTTGCAGTTGTTTGGTCTCATGTAGGATAACGATGAGCGGAGTGTTGCCTTGACACTGGTGGGAAGAAGGCGGTTGCAGACGAGGTAACTCCGCACTGGGGAATCCCCGATCGCCCAGGAGCCGACGCAACTTTACATTATCACTCGCCGCACTCAAAGACTCTAAAACAGAACGCATACTTCCATGTAAAGTCGGTAAAATCGTATCACTATTAGTTAAGGAATTCTTGGTTCAAAGAATAATATTTATTATTTTGTAAAACACATTATTTTTGAGACGTATTTTACTTATATGGTTAGTCATAAATACCCATAGTTTAGAGACAGTTTCTATCTTCTTTGAATCTTGTTAATAAATCAAAGAGTTGTTTGTTTCATTAGCAATTGTTTGCGAAATAAAGTGCACGACGTTAAGTCGCGGGATGTCTGATTGGGGGAGGGAAAGAGTTCAGATGTGGGGGATTTCTTAATCTCAGATTCTAGAGTAGACATTATTGAGTCTGTACTTGCGAGAATTATCCCAGATATCTTAAAGTATAATATTTTGCTAGGTGTTTACTAAACTTTTCACCTCTCAATACCATTGTGGCATAACAACGCGAAAGGGGTGGGCACAGATACCTTCTGATGATGGAGAGTCTGGAAACACATGGTAACACCCTCAAATTTCGTGATAATATATTTCAAAACATACAAGGTTTGGTGTTTTTGGATGTTTGCCGCAAAGTTTAGCTCGCTGTGTATTTGAATGCTTTTAAAGCATGTAAACTCAAAAGGGAAGCGCGTAATAATTATTGTCTGTGGTTGTGTTTTCGCAATACACTACTCTTCTTAATTTTTATATGATCTCAAAGCAAGGTATAACAAAGAATTCATCTGCTTAGTCATGTTATTTTCGGTAGATTCTTAGATCTGTAGAATTTTTTGTATATTTTTGTAATTTCCTCTACACAACCTTATACTTACTCTCCTTGACATCTTCGGTCAATCGAACACTGTAAATGCATCCAGAATGGAAATGATTCGCAATATCTTCAATCAAGTCAGCTATCTTAGTCAACGGAATACTCTTCATGATAGTTTGTGTACCGATTTCTGATTCATCATTGAAAATAAATCCAGCTATTTCATTTCGAATTATCATGATAAAGACGAGTACTTGTAAAACTCGCATCTCGTTCATAATACCTCCACGAGATTTTCAACTGCGTCTGGTGAAGAAAAACTGAATAAAAATACGAACTACATCCAGCTAATGGTAGACAAATCTCAATCAAAAAATTATATTCAAGAAATGCAATGTTGAGAATAATTCAGAGAGGTCTTCCTGTATAATTTAAGTGTTTTCACAACTAGTGACGTTAACTTATTGTTCACGTAAATAATTGCTTTATCTGGAAACTTCCTCTTTTCTCAGATGTTATTAAAACATAAATTGTCTGACTTAATAATTTAATGCTTACTTTTCGAAACAAAATGAATATTGATTTCCATAATTTTCTTTTGCGATGACCTGGTTATTCTACGTAAAAAGTTGCCAATTGTTTCTTGAATACGGTATATTTTATCGATAAAAAATTCGATTCAATTCACAGTGGCTAAATGAAAAGACCTGAGAGCGACGGAATATGTCGTCACGGAAGCCGTGTTGACTCAACGCCAAGTGGACTATATTCAAAATCATGTAACTTTACCGAAAATAATACAACATTGCTACCTAACACGTCTTGCCAACTTTTAAGACTTTAAGTAAAATCTGAATAAATATTAATAGCCCTTACAAAAGTAACTATTTCCTGTAAAAAATACGAGTGAATAAAACAATAAAGTGAAACACAAGGTAATATCCGTTCCACACACTCTACGCTGAAAGAAGAGATTAGCGCCACAAGACTAAGTGAATTGAATTGGTGTCCGAGGTTGGAGATAGATTTAGGGTTGAAGATATCTGAAGGTACTGCCAACATATTGCGCGGTGCATTTATCATTAACCTTATGAATGATCGAGAAGTAAAAGATTTGGCTTCACTGTATACAAATCCTGTACCGATATCATGTCAGTTGGACTGGCAATAAATAAATATATAAATTAATTAATGATTTATTGTCAAAAGAAGCAATTACAAACAGACTATGATCACGTGGAGGACAATACATTAATTTACTGCTACTACTTTACAATAAGCAAATAAACTTGTACTCCACTACATCGAAGGTGTGTAGCAAGTAAATGCATACATGACTCTGGCAAAATAGATGCATATGGATTGGTTCAGTGTCGCTTGGTAATTGATTTTGTGCGGTCTCATAGGTTTACTAGTTTCCTCCCTAAGAAAAGATATGAGATAATAGACTAGAAAAATTGCAACAATTAAAAAATAACTATTAATAATTATTTATGTTTTGATAAATAGTATTTTGATGTGCAAGTATAGTACAAACATAACCCGTTCATCATCGGAGGTATGAATCACAGAGAGAAATCTTTATTAATCTTTTTTATTTAGGACCAAATGCTCAGTAGCATAATTTATTCTTTTCATCTCAGATAATATCAAAATAAAATTCCTAGGGTCATCTGACCAAAGGTTCACCAAACCTCTACGACGCCCAGTGCGGTCCCTTCACCGATAGCGGATTCAGGCTCAAGTCGTTGCTCTTCGTACGCAGCGATACACAAATGGAACAACCCCAAACTTGTGCAACTTCTCTCTCAAATAGAATACAATTTTTGCACACAAGATGCACCAGTGCACTTTTAGTACAGAAGATGGGAAACGCTATAAGATAATCTATTTTACGCATCGCGCCCAGACCCTTCTACATAGTCGGTCATGGGTAGGTTGTAGCACATCCCCTCTGCCACGACTAACCATAGTGGAATAAGGCAAGATGTGATCGTCTCGCGCATGCGCAGAGCAAGCCAAACCATATTCAAGACATTTTTTCAGAGCGGGCGTATACGAATCTACAACTCAGACAAACATATTACATAAATCTGTACAACACCTGTAACTTCCCTCTCAGAAAAATGTGATGTGTTTCATAGGCTGGGCAACGTCCTCTCCACCTCGGTGCGCAATGGTACACCTGGTCTTATTCCTCTACGATGACTCACGGGGGTTACTATTGGGAGCGCCTAGCAACTGCCGTGTGATCACTTCTGCGTTCCCATAATGAACTGGATGTAATTGAATTTTCGAATCAAATACGATTCATACAACAATATATATATATACACACTCATATATCCTGAATTAATTTCCCGCGAATACTTTAATGTTCGCATTAATAACTAGATTTTGGTGCAGAATAATCGTATAACGAAGAGGAAACTACTCATAAGAGTGTTGTAGTTATTAATTATGTAGCTGACCCTTAGCAATATCAGTAGTTATTAAATATGGATTGTATGCAAGGAGTAAAACGTTTACAAACAAGTTGTTATTCACACTACTCGAGATTATATTCCCAAAAAATAATTATGAAAGTCATTACAATAAAGAATACAGAGAAAAATTAACATAACACTGCGTTCAAAACATTCTCAATTAGTTTGTTACACTTGAAGATCGATTCGTAGGATATCGCTGCGACTCCATTGTTGCAAATGGCGCACTCTATTAATGAGATATCCATCTTCCATATCGCCTGAATCCACACTCCGCCGCCAGAGGTTCCGCCATCGGAAATAGGAAAACACCAGAAGCTCGCACAGCAATACTACGAAAGCGAGTGCAATGCCCGCCGCCAGTAGCGCCAATAGAGGCGCTGCATCCTGCAGCTCCACATGAGGTGATGGTGCCTCAGCGATGCCAGCATGCGTCGGGACGATATTGACTCCCAAGCCCCTGGTAGGATACAATCGCTTTGATGTGCCGGAACCCAGAAGTATTTGCAAGCTGCCGGAAATCACATGGAGTAAGAATTGTTCATCGTCAACAAAAAGAAATCATACAAGTGCACAGTGGATTAGAAGTCAAAAGTGTGTGGGTGGGGGAAACAAAAAAAGAAGATTCAAAATTTTTATTTACATGAGATTTTCTGCATATTTTCACTACGTACGATTTAAATAATGAAATAATTAAAAGGAAAGATAATTTGTGATTACCACATCAAGGATGGCGCAATTGTTTTTATAATCCTCAGTTTTAGACGGTTAAAATGAAATTTTTATCTTTCCTTAGAAAAGTGGGGGACGACTGCTCCCACGTCCCCCCTAATCGCCGCCACTGCACATGCAATTGTGATCAGTTGGAATAAGAATAATTACCTCGCTTTCGCAGTATAGTAAAAGTGCAAATTTTGATTCGCATAAATTTCTACATTACAGGCTTACAGATCATTTAAAAAAACTTCCTTAACATGAAAATGGAAGAATGTGGTACCTTCTGATGATGGAGAGTCTGGAAACACATGGTAACACCCTCATTATTAATCTAGTAGAACTTTCTTTTCCACCGCCCTATAACTTACTCTCTAAAACATCAAGCAAAGATATCTTCATAGTGAAACCTGAAACCTGACGCATTTCTTAATGTAGTTAACAGTCAAGGGTCGACAATATACCTTATTCCAGCGGCGTTTAGTCAACTTAATGAAATGCGATACTATCATACAGTCATCTTGCGACACGAAAAAACATGAGTTATATGTAAATTGTAACGTTACTAACCGAGTCAAATGTAATGCAATGTTAGTTCTTTATCGAAAAAGTACGGTGATGCGTGCGAAAAATAAAGTTCAGCGTTGTGCTGAGGAAACTTTAAAAATTTAAATTATTTTTGTTCATTATTACTCGGGTGCTTACACGAAATGCAAAACATTATTTTCTCAATAAAATACTTTCTGGGCGCATTCTTGGGGCAGGCTAATGTACACAAATTATTTCTGCTTTTATAATAATAATAATTATTATTATTATTATTTTTTCACTTCCCCCACGCGGGGGAAAATATTCACCTGCCGCTGGTGGTATTGTGGCTAGACTCGCACACACGGCTCCGGTGAGCAAGTAACGAGCGTATTTATTCTCATTTAGTTCTTGGTTTTAATCAAGTTCTCCTCCTAAGAATTTCCTCACTGTATGACAGGTGTCCAAGATTACTGATCTATGTAGATCGACAACCATGTTTCCAGCGCCTAGTGCCTCAAGTTGAAACTAAGTTGATTTTGAAACCATGTCTGTGGCCGAAATTACTATGGATCGCACAGTGACTTTCTATATCCTCCAGAGCTTCTTTATCTCATCCGCGACGTCCTTATATGCACCTCATTCCCACTTTTATCTACAACACGATATCAGGGCGATTAGCTGGTATGGTAACATCTGTTTGAATCTCTCTTTCCCAGTACAACTTCATGTTCTGGTTGACGATAACAGGTGCAGGCTCATGTTTATAGTAGGGAACTTTCATTAAATTCCCTGTTAGATGTTGATGAAAGAGCTTCACCACATTATTGTATCTCTTTGTGTATTCTGTGACTGCTAGAAATTGGCACGATACTATTATGTGTTCTATTGTTTCTGTTGTATATTTGCAATTTTTACATTTATCATCTATGTTTTATTCTTTCTGGATGTACTTTCGATAGTTTGTTGTTGGCACAATCCTGTTTTGGATGGGTATCATGAACCCTTTCTTCAGCCAGAGGTGTGTTGCTTCTTTATCAATCTCCTCGTTTTCCGGTTGATTAGCATAAGTTTCATGTAATGTCTTTGATTTCCATTCTACTTTCTGGTCATCTATTGATTTGCACTGCAAAGCGAAATTCATGTTTGAGAGTTGTAGAGGAGTTGCATTGATATCGGCTCTACATATGACTCGAAACATATAAAGAGATGTTTGTTTCTTGTGAAAGAATTGTCTTAAATTATCAATTTGCTTACTATGGAGTCGTGGGATGTCAACTATGCTCATTCCTCCTGGTGATGCAGGGAGAGTAACCCGTTCCACTGCTGCTTCCGGGTGTCTCATTCGATGCTCGATGAGTTGTGTTTTGATTAGTCTTGAAATGTCTTCTAAATCTGTTATTGACCATTTAATTATACCAAAACAGTATGTAAGTATTGGCGCTGCAAAGGTATTGATTACTATTACTTTGTCCTTACTGTACCGTTGGTTTCTAAGGATACTCTTGATTGTCTGCAGAAGATTCAGTTCCAAAGTCCTTTTAATGTTTGTATGCTCAATTCCTTTCAACTGGTCGATACCAAGGTACTTATAATGATTCGAACTATCCAGATCTTCAATAGTTTCTTCAGATATCACATCGTATCCCTCTGATGTAGTAATTTTTCCTTTCGTTAGATGGACGGATTTGCATTTCTCAAGCCCTAAATCCATGAAAATTTATCTGCTAAATCGAGTAATGTCCAAGAATTTGTGAAGCTGTTCCTTTGATTTTGCATATATTTTCAAATCGTCCATGTATAGAAGGTGGTTAATGACACAATTATCACTTGATGATGTAGTTATTTTGTAACCATATTTTGTGTTTTGAAATGCTTTGCTAAGTGGGTTCAAAGCCATACAGAACCATAAAGCACTAAGTGAATCCCCATGGAAGATACCTCTATTGATTTGGATAGTTTTTGAAGTAAAAATGCAGGAATCCGTAGACAAGTGTAGAAAGGTGTTCTATTTCTCCATCATGTATCGAAGAAAATTGAATACTTTTGGATCTACTTTATATATGTCTAGAATGTCCAGTAGATATGAATGCGGGACAGAATCGAATGCTTTTTTGAAGTCTACATAGGTCATACTGATGTTTTTTTCTTGTCCACGACCTGAGACTGCACTACCATGTCTATTATCAGCTATTATATTATTATTATTATTATTATTAT
>NNCF01127011.1:482573-494772 GCA_002313205.1 Laupala kohalensis
CGCTACGCTCTCGCTCGGAAGCAAGGCGCACTTTATGTGGGCGGGGAATTCGAGGGTGGAGCATGGGAATTATGGGACCACATTCCCGTAAGTCTCAATATATCATTACATGTTACTGACGATGGCTGCTATGCAGGCAAAAAATCTTTATAACATTAAAACTATGAGCAACATACAAACGACGTTTAATTAATCATTGTTTGATAATGTTGCTAACGCTCCACAATTACCAAATATTACGTTGAAACTAAAAGGAAAGTTGGCAAAAGAAAAAAATGTCAAAGTACTGACATATTCGAACATATATTTATTTTTATTATAAATGGAAATATTCGAAAACAATGCGATGAAACTTCCATGATCATTTCATCATATTTTGTCAGATATCCCAACAATATTCATGAAAATACTTTCGTTGAAAAATTATTTATGTTTAAGAACATGTTATTAAACCTTTTATGATCACATCTATATTATTCTGTAAATATATTATTGTCTTAACTATTAGAACTCCTTGCGATTGAAAGAAGAAATGCATTAAGAGACCAAGCGCTAACAATCATTTTGAAATAATTGATTCTTCAGTTTATAGCTAAATGTGTCATTAAAATTGTAGTACTTAATCTTTACCAATCTATCTTGGAAGAAGTTGCAAGGTCATTATTGACAATATTTTAAAATGATAGTTCACATAAACTATCTTGAACAACTCAACAGTTATCTTGAATTTTATAAATGCATACCACTAAATTTTAAAAAATGGTAATTAGTCTAATGATACATAATACTGTCCAATGAACGAGTAAAAATGTCTGTAAATCGTCGGGTAATTGGTATTTACATTGATGGCGACGACGTCTAAATGTAGTCCACTGAGATCACGACGTCGCTGGTACAATTCCAGTCCAGGCCACGTAGAGTCAGGTGACGTCGGCCAACGACCGAAATCTTGAAGGCGTAGAGGCAGAGATGGTGCCACGCGGTACACCTCTCGCAGTTGCAGGCTTCGTACTTTGCCTGCCGAACAATGTACGTTATTCTATGATGATTTGGATTTGTGACTAACACTAGTAGACAGAAAAGGGCATTCAACCTAGTCGCTAGGCAAAGAGTTGTAAAGATAATGCTTTTACTTACTCCTTAAAATGGGTTTAAGTATTCTTTATCGTTTTTAATTCGTTCAAAATATGCATTGATCATTTGTCATATGATTACTCTATTGTGAACTTCGACCAGGTCCAAAGAAAAAATTTGTATTTTGCCCGAGGGGAGGGGGTTGCAGATGATTTACCGATAATTTATTGAAGTTAACTTTAAATTTATTTGTCTGTAAAACATTTTAATATTATAAATTGTTAGCTCATGTTATTAATTAATTTATAAACAAATTGTAAATTAATAATAATTATATTTTTGCCCAGTATCATATTAAGTTAATTAAACTTGTCACTTTTGGGAATAATAATCACGAACATAAACAATGTTTTATTCAGATAAAGTACTTTCATTTTAATGTCTAAAAAAATTCGTGGGAGACCTGAACCCCCTCAAACTCCCCACTAACTATGATCCTTATTGTTGTTGAATTGAGCGACGCCCATTTTGTTATGGAATCTCAGCATCTGTGACTAGGAAAATAAAGCCAGATTCAAGTTAATTATTCACACCAAAGGAAAAGGTGATAATTACTTTATGGGCATTCTATTATCCGAGGTCCCGAAAGCTATGATCTCAACACTGATATCGATCTTTTCAATTATTTTTCATTTAATCCCCTTATTACCCTCTAAGTGAGCTCAAGTTATCTAGGGACAATGTTCTCTTCTGCGGTCCCAAAACTGTTGTACTCAATACCAATATCGGTCGTGCTTTATTATTTTTACTTGTCACCGCATTCCCACCCCTAACCAATCATTCATTAAAGACATATTATCTCCCATGTGGACTGATTGCGAACTGACGCAGCATTGGGGACGCCCTTATCCATCTTAAGGGCACCAAAAACTTTCTAATCTAATACCGTTTTCTTTCCTTTATTTTTACATTTCATCCCCTCAACACCTTGTTTTTGGGGGTGCCAATGTTGTCTTATTGCCACGATGCTTGTTGCCAGATAGCCAGTCATCCGTGTACGAAGTGTGGTTGAAATTTTACTCCAGGCATTCTAGAGTTATGGTGGGATTTTACTTTTACCCTTAGGGGTAAATTCTCTCTTAGGGGTATATTTCACTTCATTAGGGATACATAATTATGCTCGGGTGGATAGATCCGCTTAAATGTGCAAACAGTCAAGTTCTCAGTTGTGAACACTCTTCGGATGTCATTTGCTCGAGAGTAAGGTCTCCCTGCAGTTCAGATGAAGTTTACGATATTCTTTGTGATAAAGTAAGAACAAAATATATTCTGAAGGATTTGCCAAAAAAACTTATTTTTAATATCAGCACCTCATAAACTCTCTGATATTGTCACCTGTGTCGCGCTCCGGTGTCACCACGATGAACTCACTGCATATAGGTAGTGCTACGCCATCCAGCAGCGCCTCTGGTGGCGACCGCCAGAGAAACAGCAGCCACACAGATGTCCACGCCGTTTCCGATGTTGCCCATAGCTACGATTAAAAAATAATCTAGTGTGCGCCCCAATCAACTTTCCAATTAAATTCCTTCAAAGCAGATCAGAGCAGTAAACAGTGTGCATAAAAATAAACCGAAGTCGGAAAAATTATTTCTAGCTAAAGAAGAAAAACAAATAATTATCAAACACAATAACATATTAACAGTTCAATATGTCTAAAAATATTTATCCTCACGTCCTTTCACATTTTGCTCATTCAACTATATCAAGATTGCAGGAATTATCATCTGCATTTGCCTCATATGCTTATCTAAATAAGGCGCCTCTTCTTTTTTGAGTTAAAAAATTCTCGTCGTGTATCAAAAGCGGTGCGAAGGATAATAATTCTGTTTTGTAATCAGTATACGAAATTTACTATACAATAAAAATGTTTTTATTCTTTTTTCAACTTATCTTTTAGTTTTAAGAAACAATAAGTGGAGCGAGGTGTGTAACTGAAGTCGGGAAGAGTTGTCAAACTTATATTCCCAATGCATACCAAGTCAATTCTCTACTTTGGTTTAATTTGTTCGAGAATTATCGGACAAACAAAATTCTTCACACACACGCATACGCACAAACGATACTGAACATCATTGCCAAAATTTGAAAACAGACTCCCCTGGAACCAATTCGTATAGATTTTAAGAGACTTCAAATTTGTTTTTCGACCGATTAAGCAACACCAGCGATGATAGTATTTTTTAATCTTCATCCATTTTATCCTCCAGTGGATGGTTAGGTGTGTATCGTAGAATGCAATCTACATGGAATCTACGTGTTAGTTCATGAATAAAGAAAAATTAAATTATATTTAATCCCATTTATAACTCACAGAATGTGTTTGGTCTAGGGCAAAAATATTACACTCCAGCAAACTTCTCGTTTTAAAATTGTATGTAACACAAAAATTTATAGATCGGTCTCTGAAATGGGGCAATTTCAACTCTTCTATTTTTCTCAGAAACAAAGTTAAGAGCAAACGATCGTCGTCATGATAAACTCATCCGTGATCTAATTTATGATACTTTTTGTTTCAAGCATATGAGTTCTGACTGTCTGAAAACTAAAACTATAAGTAGTGCTAAGTGATGACACCACATCAACAAATGACCTTGATTAAATAAATAAATAAATAAATTTATTGTAAAAAAGCGGTTACAAACTGCGTATGACCACGTGGAGTATAATAAATTAATTTACTCTCCGAATTCCTTCAGTTCGGTAAATGATATTATATTAACAGAATACCAACAAATTTGTATTTGTTGGAAGTAACTTTTAGATTATTTTTTGTGATTTAATTCTATCTATGCTAGTACTATCTTAAGGTAGAATATAATTCATGCAATCTGTACTTGTATGTGCAGATGTTCACGAGTGTACTATGTGATGAAACCGACTGATCTTTTTAATATGTCATCTAGTTTAAAAAGTAAAATCTAGTATTATTTCTCTTTTGGAAGTGTTAATACCTTTTTCTTAAATTTTTAGTGGTTTGTAGGGTGAGTGCCATGAGCTTTTGGTTATGAATTGTAATTGGAAAATTGAATGGGGCGCATGCCAGGTTTTTTCATATTATTAAATCTTAGTGACGTGTAATTCACATTTGAAATTTGACTCTGCATAAGTTATTTTCCTTCATTATCTCGGTGAGTGGTTGGGATCTTTCGACATTCTGCCCGACTTTCCTGATCCTATTTCGTCTGTGCATCCCTTAATAATTTATTATGTTACAACTGACTTACGCTGTTAAAATTTTCTGGTCATAAAATAATGTTTTTTATTTCCCTAGCCTTCCCCCCCCCCCAAGTTTTCAATTCCCCTTTTTCCTCCAATGATTCCTGGTCAGTGTATTTTTTTAGTTTCGTTGCAATAATAGCTACGTAGTTATAACCTCTTGCAGCTGCCGTTGCAGTTGTGTGGTCTCATGTAATACGACGATGAGCGGAGAGTTGCCTTGACACTGCTGGGAAGAAGGCGGTTGCAGACGAGGCAACTCCCCACTGGGGAATCCCCGATCGCCCAGGAGCCGACGCACCGTCAATCGTCCACTCACCGCATTCAGTGACTCTACAACAGAAAACACACTAGGTAGTTCAGTGCGATATTTTGTGGTGAAAGTGTGTCAGCGTGTTAGAGTAGTGGCGAGGTGCATATGCTCGAGATCGCTCACTTTCCGTCCCTTGCGGACTCGCGTCTCCTCTTCTCCAACTCAAACATCCGCAGAACTGCTTACATCATTTCACCACAGACGCGTACTGTAATACAGCTCACCTCAAATAAGAGCATTTGCTGAGAAGGTAAACTTCGAGCATGGAAATATATTTGGAAAATTTATGTAGGTATCAACTGGTTGGAATCGATATTTATAATGTGCATTGGAATCGATGTACTGATAAGAATTTGACGTTGGCACCCACATAGAAAGATTGCCAAAAAGCGGTAAATACTAATTTGGAAAAGCAATGAATTAATATAAGAAAAATAACAACACGAACAGATATAAAAAATAAGATCACGGACAGGACAAAGTTCATTTGACACGTTTTCATAACCTATGATTTATAATTTCTTTACAAAATTTAAAATATACATACTTGCATAACCAGGAGAGCAAACATAACAAAATATTGAAATTTAAAACAAGGAAATAAGTTGAAGAACGTAACGTTCTCTCTGATGAATTGCTAGATGCGTGTACCACTGACCACGTGATGGGAGATATAAAGTATCAGGAGATGGGTGTGACGAAGTCAGACGAACGACATTCGGAACTCTTGTCGGTTTTTAGTCGGTACTCGTCGGTATTCGGTATTCGCCGAATGACGAATGTTTGGAGCTGCCTTTACTTCAGTAGGTACTCTATTTGTCTTTGCCCTTTTAGCCTTCTGTACACCGGCGACTTTCTATTTCAAGAAACCACTGACGACTTCTAGGTGAGGGTGAATGGTGTGCTATAAATTTCCGCACAAAATATCAAATACAAAAAATATAAATTTTAATTCTTTGTCATTTTTAGAAGAAAAAAATGAATTTCCTTCATATCATCCTATTTGTTTTCAAATATTAAACTTCATTTAAAGCGCTTCAAATTTAAAAGTGTATCGAAAGTCCTTAAAAATAAAAAAGTATCGAACGAATACTGTCAAAATTTCTTTCTTAGTGTATTATATTGATATCACCGAATCACGTTAACTTAACGTTCGTTAAGCAAGGGAATCACGGAGCTGCCATGCGCCATACAAAGAGGATCACCAAAATATAAGCTTTCTCCCTCCTTAGTGAATTTCCCATCAACACAATTTATAGGTGCCGTTTCAAAATAGAAAATGTCTCCTTTATAATAAAGTAATGAAAATTATCAAGGGTACCTAGAAACAATGCCTATGAACTCTTCAAAACACCTAAACATTTTTGGAAGAGCATTAACTGTTCGTACAAAAAAATGAAAATAGTGCGAACTCTGTGGGGGGTACAAAATTATTTATGTTGCATTACACTATAAAACTTGTGTTTTAGTATTGTTCTAATTACTTAAAAAATCAGTAACATTTACTCACCCTCTACGTTATCTTCGGTTGATCGAACAATATAAATGCATCCAGAATGGAAATGGTTCGCAATATTTTGTGTTAAGTCCGCTATCATTGTAAACGGAAGTTCCAACACAAGTGTTCGTGGATTTATTTCTGTCGCGTTGAAATGAAATTTATCTGCTTCAATGGGAATTACCAAAATATGAAAGAATATAAGTAAAACTCGCTTCTTATGCATGTTTTCTCTGTGGTGTCCAACAGCACCAGAATAAGACAGACGAAATAGATATAAGGACGTTGGATAATACGGAGTATATGCTTTTAAAATATTATTCAAGCGATGGAATTAAGAACATAATTCAAGAAAAATATTCATGGTTTTAAATTTACATGTTTGTATAACGAGAGTGTATGTCAAGTATTACATTGTTCACGTAGACAAGTTCCTTATCCAAGATTTTTTTCTTTTGTCATAATGGTGCTAATTGATACACATTTAGTTTGATTCTTTTTTATTGAATGCCTACGATTCAAGAGAATGGAAATATTGATTTTTCTAATTTTATTTTACAATGGTAGCTTTGTTCGTTGTAATACTCTTATTCTTTCAAGACTACAGCACAATCGATCAGAACTGCGGAACAATGTAATATTGTCTCTAAACGCAGTGTTATTTCTAAAATCAATGATTTTTGGGAAAAGACTAATACTAAATAAAATAATTTTTTTCTTTAAAGAAAAATGAGCATATATTTTTTAAAAATAAATACAATATACAATTAAATTATCTTGTTCTGATAATCATTAAATATAAACAGTAGAGAGATGAATTAAGCAATTTACATTATTGATTTTTAATACTACGAATAATATGATATGTGACTTATATTGGGATTTTAAATTTACAATTACGGTTGTTGTTTTTTTATAAGTTTGACTTCGAACAGGACCTTGAACTACACACAAATTCTGAAAACGTAAAGACCATTAGGAATAAAATTTTCTGACATTTCATGGCAAACGTCAAACCGTGATTTGTTTTAAAGACGCCAATGTTGCAAGAAAAGAAGAGTCATAGTCATTCATTAAAGAAAAGGGAGATTAAATCCATTTAGGAAAAAAGGTAAGATCCACGGTCGAATTTTGTACAATTTCACAAAGAATGACCCACATGCCAAATCCCTCATATTGCACCTTTAATATTCGTCCGCAGAGAAAATGCACCTACTGCAAGGAAAGTATGTAATTTTCCTCAAAATGAGCATATGATCGGATCTTCCGTTACTCTTAATTGGAGACAGTTACCAGATCATTTTTCGATTAAGGTGGAATTTTAGAAATTTGATCTAAAAAAGAGCGATTCCTTTTATTCAGAAAAATAATTTTTACAATTATGCATGCAGGCGAGGTTGACGAGACAAAACATGGCTTAATTTGTTACTACACCAAAAACTTCTCAAGTACAACCAATGTAGGTAAATTAATTATTTGTATTTTTGGCACACAAATAAGAATTACTCCCTTCTACTTAATATAGAGACAACACTCTGCACAATTGCCCAGGTTCAATTGGAGGAGAAATTATGATGTAATCAGTTCCACGGGGTATTTATGACACGCAAGATTACGTGGTATTTATTTATGCGAATATACCAATACGTTCAAAGCAGTATGTAGAAGCAGATATGCTGAATATGAACAACACTATTTCAGATACAATTTTTCATTCCTTTCTTTTTCAAAACAACTTCCCGTTTTTGATTTGATATTTTTTTTAGCAATTAATCTCTTCCTACCATTCGTGTCATTTCAGCCATGTATCATTTATATCATCTAACGAGAATTCAGAGATGANCTACCATTCGTGTCATTTCAGCCATGTATCATTTATATCATCTAACGAGAATTCAGAGATGAATTGATGATTAGAATGATTGTAAAGTCTGAAGAGACTCTTTGTTACCTCAATAGAACAGGAAGTGTTCTATTTTCAAGTAATAATGTACTTCCGTTAATTATATTATACGATCAAAAGCATTAGGAATCAAATGAAATGCGATATATTTATAAAGAATTTATCGTATATTTTAACCAAGAAATAACTATGGCTAATACGAATATGCACCGCATTATTTTTCTTCTGTGGTACTAGTTAAATCAATCAGCAAAATGAAGCACACAGTATTATTCGCAAATTAACTTAGCAAACAATTTTTTTGCCAGAGGGACGAGCTGTAGTTAACAAGATGAGTGGGGACTTGACAAAAGACTAAGAAAATTGCTGATGTGTAATTGAAAAATGGACAATATTCGAAATGCTACATATGATTTCCAAAATAAGCTATAAACCAAAATTAATAAGCTAAAAACCACGGATAGTACCCCCAAAAAATATATACGCCACGCATGATAAATATTTTGGCAGGAGTTATAAAAAATTATTGAAAAAATACTAAAATAATATATTATAATATCGACTTCTCCTATTGTTATATCCATTACAAGTGTGCCTCGGTATACACCCACACTATCTTTACACCACCATATCAATTAAAGAATCAACAGGAGGCACTTACATTGATTACCATTACTTGGTACTTAAATTGGCGTTACCGTGGAGAACGTCTTTCGCGAAAGAAAAAAACACATTTTTTGGCACTTAGGTTTTCCATTCACATGCCTCAATTATGTCTCTTTCACAACAGTACCCTTTTAATCATAACTTGCCTGTTTATCTCTTCACTCTTTAGTCATAATTTTCGAGAAAAAAATCTCTATTGATTTGCATTCCTTTCTTCTATAATGGTCACTTTATTACAGCTGATATTGCGCTCATTATTCCACAAAAATAGTGAAATATAGCGATCATTATCTAGATTAATTTTATTTTTTACTTCGGGGAAAATTCGAAGTAAATATTTGCACTGTAAAATATTTTTATTGCTGAAGGAGAAGTCGAAAATTTACGTAGATCACTAAAGAATTTTGTTAGTATAAAATGCATTTAAGTTCTACAAAAAGATATGATGATACAATTCTAATTTTATTAATAAATTAATAAAAGACTATTTTACTCTACAATTTTCCGTGGTAGAAAGTGTCTTCATGATTTCCTTTCATTTTTAAGTGACGTAATTCAGTGATGCAACAAAATATTTACGACGCGTTTTTGTCAAATCAGTTATTGATGTTACGGGGATTCACCTGATGATATATCACACTGTATCCGTATAGAGGTAAAATTAAGATGTCTAAACGCGACAATAGGACAACACATCAAAAATAATGAGATCTCTTATAAAAGAAATCCGTAACGTGAACAAAAATCGTCTGTTCCATCTACCCCACCTTGAATTAATAAACCCTTTGTCCGAGAGAAACATAGTCATTTGCAGCGCGTCAACCTCCATAAAAAAGAGACAGAAGCAAAAAAAGGAAAATTGTCTTGAAAAGAGATATAGTCACGGACCAATGAAAATTAATAAACTCTTTGTCCAAGAGCGTCATTGACAATGGCCGCGGAGCGTTGCACAATGAATCATTTCCGAGGCCTTCGCATCACGACAGCTCCTGTTTGCTTATCGCGAAAAAATCGCGTTTCTAAAGCCTTTGAACACGTGTTGCGCGTTTGTGATTCCAACTGGACGCGCACGAGCGATGATGACGTACGATGACTTGTCGTCCCCGTAGGGGGGAGGGGGAGCGTCGGAGGAGGATTGATTGCCCCATGAATGGCGGAACTTCCGTCGATGTGCTCTGTCCCCTGAATGTCTTCCGCTCGCCCTTCGGGGTTGCCCCGTCATAAACCCATGTTCATTGACGTGAAAGGATTTTTCACCTTTCTGTAAATAATTGTGCAAAAGTAGCCGAGTTTGCACATGACGCTGCAAAAGTATGAGTAGTGTTATTCTTCTCTATATGGGATTTTGCAGGAAGTATCGTTATTTTTTTTATCGAGTTTTATGGACATTCTTCTTCTTCAAATACTGTTAGGAATTTCAACTGGAGACTTTACTTCAGCGATGTTTGGAGAAGATCTAATTGAAGTCATGGGAACCACCGGTTGAGGCGCATTTGGTATCGAAGGGGATCTTTCGGGTTTGGAAATTTTAGCTACATATTGACACTTTTTTAAAAATATCACTCTGTTTTGGGACGACCCGTGGCATGGTGCCTTGCGTACTCGCCTTCTACCTCTGGGGACGCTAGTTGAAACCATGTAGAATCGCGGTGGTGGACGAAAAGATTTCGCGGCGGACTTTCATGTAATACCTCCGTTTTCCCTGCCTATCATTCCACCGCAACATTCACTCACCACCACCATCATTCCATCCTGGTAGAGACTGGGTCTGGGTACAGGGTGTAATAAATAGATAATAATCACTTTGTTTTTTCAGCACTTTTTTTAAAGCTACGAAAAATTCGCATAAACACGCACAATATACTTGCACACCAAACAGCGTTAGAAATCTCTAAAATTATAGTTCATAATATTCATCCCAAAATGCATTATGAAAGACATGTTGAGAAACCGGAGTTACTCGGTCATATCCTTTAAAAATCCATATGAGAAAAAAAGCAACAATATATAATATGAAACAAAGTCAGATACGTCTGTTCCAAATACTCCACACAAACTCATAAAAGTAGTTACGTAAAATGTTCATAGTTTGCATATTTTTAACGAACAATAATATTAACGCTATAACATTGATAGCAATACTGCGGCATCTTTTGGCATATGTAGGCAACCAAGAAACGCTCATGGACGTGAACGCGACCCACCATATTCTCTCTGAATTTTGCTCTCTCCACGATATTCTGTCGAGGACACGAAGAAACTTTCAAGTTCCAAAATTCGGTTGATTTCGTGATGACTTTTGTGGCAAGAAGGTAGGCGTTAATAACAAAGTGAATACACTGATGAACTCTTATAATAAATAAAAAAATTTCTTGGTTGTTTCCGATGAGTTGCAGNACACAGGACACTACGGATTAAAACAATTATATCGTGGGGCAACGCTATAAATTATAATTTATGGTTCAATCATATAAGGTCATAAAGCATTAAAAGCACATTTTAAGAGGATATTGTAGAACGTGCAAAGAATATGCCTTTTAGGATGGTGTAATTGCTATCACTCCGTACCTACGCCGGCACTGGAGGTAATACTTCGAGAAATCTGTTATAGAAAAATAGATCTGTTGATACAGAAAATGAGTTTAAGGTTTAATTTGTCAATTCGGAAGTGTTAAAATAAATGTACAAACAATAAGACAGGATGATAAAAGTACAAGAGAAGGATAATGACAATACTGACTTAAAGTGGTGAAATAGATGGGATAGTGAAACAAGGGAGAGAGATACCTATAAATTTATGGATAAGGTAGATTTTGCGCACAGAAATAAGACATGATTCAAGACAAATATATGTCTAAAAAATTAAAACATGTATGGAAATTTCAATGCATATCTAAAGAAGAAAAAATTCAAGGGATGAAATATACATATGTGGGAGAATATTTTATGAGATTTTCCTCTAAACCGGTACGAAAAAAGACAATTTATAAATTAATATTTGAGGATCGATATAATAGACACCAGAAGTATGTCCAAGTTCTTTGAAACAAAATATTAAAATTTCGAAGACTTTTGATGCGACAATAATCCAGCCATATTAACATAAACGCATAACACGAAAGTGTGTCTGTTTTGCTACCTGATCACGACTAAACCACTGAACCAATCGTGATGGGATTTAGATAGAAGATAGGTTAGATGTCCAGGTTGAACATGGACTAACTTTTATTTTTAAAATGTATTATAAGAAAGAGACAAATGGTTTATGTTAATAAATATCTATAAAATTGAAAAAAAAAAGTTCTGTAGCCCCATCCTGGCTCGGGTTTTTCTCCGTTTTTCCTTCTGGTAGAGGCGGATTTATCATACAGGTTCTCTAGGCTTTGTCTAGGGGCGTGTTTATTGTAACAATAAATCGTGAATTTAGTGTTATTTCAATTCTTATGATTTTTAAACACTATACTCA
>NNCF01127011.1:495036-522718 GCA_002313205.1 Laupala kohalensis
ATTATATTCGCTTACGCTGCCTGAACTGTTAGAGAGGTGACAACTATGAATGGTAATATGTTTGTGTCAAAGAGTTGTACAAAAAAGTTTGCGGCAGCATATGTTTGTCAATAAAATTTAAACTAAATTATCGATAAAGTGTTACAAAAAATAGAAGTGTTAAAATATTTCAATTTTAGAGAGTAATTTACGAAGAAACAACATCAATCATCATCCAATTTAATGGATTATTTGTTTTGTGCATTTAACAAAGATAAAGATGCCTTTAAATCATACAATTTCCACGGATTGTTCAGATTTTACAAGAATTTTAACGAAATGGTGTAGAGATTCATCCCGCGAGATGATGTAGTGTATAGTCAAGTTTTGTATTAAATTTGCATTTTTATGAATTTGAAAAATTAGGATACTGAAAATGTTTTAAAAAAAACGGTAAGTAAAAGAATATTGATCTTATAATAGAGGCAGATTTTATTTTTTTCTGAGTAAAAGAGAAATTCCAGGCAATACCGGGCAATCAGCTATTCCATATACTCCATACTGATATATAAATAAGTAACGAGAAACTGTGTCTGTTTGCTACTTAATCATGACTAAACTACCAAACCGATCGTGATGAATTTTGGCATGGATATAGTTAACATGTTCAGGATGAACATAGACTAACTTTTATTTTCGAAATGCATGAAAAGTAAGATAGAAAATGATTTTGATCATAAATGTCGATGGAATCGGGAAACAAGAGACGGATATTTGCTTACGCCACCTAAACGGTTAGAGATAGGTGATCACTACGAATGGCAATAATGTTCGCCTCAAAGAGTTCTACAAAAAAGTCTGCGACAGCTTGTCTATGTGCAAAGGTTGACCTACATTATCGAAAAACACGTTATTAAAAATAGGGGTGTTAAAATACTTCAATTTAAGAGGATAATTTTAGAAGGAAAAAATCAATCATCATCAAATTTAATATTTGTTTTGTGCATTTAAAAAGGACTAAAAACATCTTTACGTCGTAAAATTTGGTCTAATGGCTTATTTTTTTAAAGTGTTTTAATGAAATGGTGCAGCCGTGTTGCCGCCGTTGTATCTTGCCTCGGAAGCGAAAATTCGATCTTAGCTGCTCCCGGTGAATGGGTTCGTTGGTCTAATAAGTAAAAAATTTCCGGGCAACGCCAGGTAATCAGCTAGTAAATAATACAATCAAGTAACTCAAGAAACGGAGAAGAAATCGTGCAAAAACTCCTTCGACGACTATGTTTGATGCAGGGGGAAGATAGGAAATAAATTACCGTATTTCCATTACGACAAATCTCTGGACATAGTCGATGATCAACGCGAGACTAAAAATATCGTCCGTAGCTAAACATGAAAATAATTCTGAAGGATTTTGATCATGATCACAAAAAACAAACAAATTAACTTGCCAATGTTTCGGATATATTCTATCCATACTCAGGGCTTGTTACACATTTTTACAACCTCCATTCACATTCACGTTCACAACTCCATCCATCACTCATGCACAAAAGCACATTCTACTCACGTAATGCATCAAATCCAAAATTATTATGTAATACCCGGATGAATAATCTTAATTTTTTTAAATCATAATTATTCCTACCCTATTCAATTTTTGGCATTTATCTAAGATTTCACTCAAATGATATAAATAAAGTGTTCTATTTCCTTTCTCATAAGTTATTATGAAACAATTCTTTACATACTTAAGAATCCTTATATCCTGCTTTATATAAGTTATTATTTACTCCACCGTTTCTTCGACATATAATTCGTCTTGGAGTCATATAATTCATCGAATGCTTCAGGAGATTTAGCTCATGTTCCAATTAAAATACTTAACGTATTTATCTCTAGGGTGTTTAATTCTTAAGTTCGCTTGATTATAGAACAAAATATCATGCAACTTTTTTTATAATATTTTGTATCATTAGCCTCAACTTCGTTGAAAATATTAGACATATTTACAATTTCTTGAAAATCAGGGAAATGTTAATGCCTACTCTAGGTAATATTTTAAAGAAAAATATATAATAATTTAAAAAGTCTAAATATTTTTTTCGTATTCGAAACAACAATTCTGAAAACTGATGCGGCACCATTCCTTCTTTGTGTTAATGAACTATATCGACCACACGAACTGAAATTTAAGAAAGAAAAAAAAATACGAAAGGACGGACGAACTATTTACTTTTCGCACCTTCCAGGATAATGTGGATGATGATTGTCTCATCCTCAGACAAAGATGATGATACTATACAAATTTACCAGCAAATTTTTTTAATAATCGTTGTGCGGGTTTGAAAAGTAACTGAAAATAAATTATCTCACGTGACGAACTGATCTAGACTGACAAGGTACACTGAAATAGTACTTTTGGATGTGACATCCAAATGGAAGCAAAACTTTCAGATGTGAGAATAAAACCCTATAGTACCTGAGTTATGTTGGGATGACACATCCAAAAGTTTGGAGAAATCATTTTCATATGTCCGCTGCAGGGAATGGCCTAGTATAGTTCTCCAGTCGACATGCCACGGCACCCACAAAAAGGCTGCTCTAAACCGTTGAAATCTAACTTCAGGCACTGTTTTTTCTTTAAAAGATTAGAGATCAAGCCCTCTGTCCGTCACGTTAGCACATCAGTTACTGCCGGTTCTACGAATCGGCTGATGTATAGGCGTTAGCAAGCAGACGTAAACTCACTAAGATTTCGCTCACACGAGTAAAACGCCCACATGTCTACAGAGAGAGGAGGAATGGCACTGGTTCGTCGACTTCCACGTGGTCTTAAGACTCTTCCCTTCTTCCTTTTCTTTCGCTGCGACCTCCGTAGGGTACTCACATCCATAATGTTTCCTCATTGCATTAAATGGTAGTTCGTCAAAATATTGGAACCTCATTTTTGAATCATATCGTTGCAAATGAAAACAAGTACCATTGTTACAGTGTGAAAATTTCACAGTCATCGTTACATGAGGGCACAAGTCTGTGAACACTCTGTATAGTGAAAACAATACATGATTTAAACAACGGTGATCTAGTATTTAGTTTTTAATGTAAACAATCGTAATATATTAATTACAAATATAGACTTCGAAGTTTTTGAAGAGAAACTTATGAAGAGAAGAGTGAGGTGTTTTGGAGATCAATTCTGGAAGAATCATGGAAATTTAAACCACGTCTCATGAAAAAGAGGGCAGATATAAATTGGGATTTCATTATGAAGTACGTTACAACGAAAAGAGCTTTGCTTTTCATAGTCTCATTTTATTGGTATTCTTCTATAATTTTGTTAAATTATCGTATTTTTTAGTTCAAAACTGACCCGAAATAAAGCAATTTCTTCGTTTTGGATTATGTACTAAAGAAAATGCCAACTTGTCACAATAACACATATGAAACAAATATGAATAATACATATAAAACATATTAATAACGTAGTAAGTATCTGTTTAGTGTCTTCATGTAGACATAATGAACGTGATAGAGAGGGAAGTGGTGCGCACTGGATTGTACATACTCGTGTTTCCTTCACGCCTACCCATTGTGTGAAGCATGAGTTCATGTTCGAATGCACGAGCTCAACTTTACATTGCAGTTCACAAAGGTAAAAAAGATGGTTGAGGTTTTGCTTCTAGAACATTTATATAAATTGCATACAACGCAAGACAAATCGAGAGGAACAAATAGAATTACCTGAATTTCATTTCTTTAATCGCATGTTTTCGAGTTGTTTTGTGGGGGCCATTATTTTTACGAGATCATGTTTCACTTCGTTCATCGATTTTTATGAGTAATTTAATCTTTTCTTCAAAATTGAAAAAGATAATACACCAAGGTGATACATAGTCAAAATTATTAAAGGAATTTGTTGGAGTGCTTCATTCGTTGTTATTTGCTGGAGCCAGTGGTACGCTCATAGCAAAGCCGGGTAAACTATCAGTCGCTTGAGCGAGCTCTATGCATTGCGGTCATTTTAGGTTAAATTTTTTTGCTGAAACCTGATTGTTATGGCGATCTATATCTCTCTCACCTGCCAATACGGCGCCTACGGACGGAAGGGAAAAGCATTTTTAGACCGCAGCGATGGAATGGTTCCCAACGGGAGGTCATGAGCCTGCTCTCCAAAGCTTTGTCCTCAGGGAATTGGGACGGGTTTTTTTGCTCTCCGAACACCAGAAAAAAAGATGGACAAAATTGTAATGTCAGAAATCTTCCGGGTCTAAACGTATTTTTTAGGATGGTTCGATCTGAGGAGATGGTATCGTTTGAAATGAAGACACTTTCTTAAAAACACACGAGAGTGTTTATGGGTCTTCGATTGTGTGTAAGAAACAAGCAACGAGACCCAGCGACCTGCCTATCACTTATCATTATTTCCATAGTCATACAACAGGAGAGGTTTAGAAATGGGCTGGCTGGAAGATGCAAGTTCATATATAGCTGCGGAAAATACAAATTAGAATTGGCTGACCAGCTTCTTAAATCTACTTTTCATTTGTCCGCCTCGTAGTGAAGGACATGTATCGAAGAACTATACCTGCCATAGAGATTCCCTCTCTTCCCGCGTCACCTATCCTTGTCATCGAGTGCGTGATACAGGTTTGTTTCGGAAAATGTCATCTTACGATCGAAAAATCCACGGCAGATTTCTTGTGCGAAATAAAATAACACAAACCGTAAGAACATTCTGGGGTGCTTCATGTACAGTGTATAATGCATTACAGGAAAACTTATCCTTAGATAGCAACCTAAAGAAACTTGTGGCCAATAAAATGTTACCTTTCTATTATCTTTATTGTTATGATATGGAGCGCGCTAACAATTTGGCTTCTTCGCTCACCTTCGAATCAAATTATATTTAATATGAATCTTAATATTACAAGTCGGTGCAGTGGAAATTTCATTCTCCAAGAGTAACAAAGAGTACTTTAAAACACTATTTTCAGTACGTGGGGCCAAAATATTTTAAGCTATTGTCACTAGAAATTAAAAGATACTTGTTATAATATATTGTCATAAAAAGTGAAAGAATGACCATTAACTCTACTAGATTTAAATTCTTTTAATGTTTCCTTAGCTTGATAAGATATTTTAGTTATATTTTATTATTCTTCAGAGGGATAATTTTGATCAAGTTCAGAACCTTGAAGGGCTATCAAATGGTAATGACTACATGATTACTTGTTGTTGCCAGTTATTCCAAAGAAAATTATGAATTTTCGTATTTGTATTATAATTCAAGAATATAAATCATTACTTTCAATTAAGTGAAAGTTTAATTATAAGCTCTCTGGTCTCTTTTCTTTCCAATAAATAATGTAAAACTTCGTCTTTTGTTTATTTTCAACGTATTAATCCTATCATTTAAATACGTAGTAAAATAATTTTCTTGGATCAATTTTTTCATGCTAATAAAAATTACAAGAATGTATGTTCAATTCTCCAACTAAGAAATTCTCCATTCTCCAACTATATCTGATATAATAATTGCTTACTAACCATTTTTACATTATCAATATAATATACAAGACAACAGATAAACATAATTTATTTCCAAAACATGTGTAACATGAATTTATATAAAATATAGAATTCAAAGGTTGACAATCACAAATTAAAACTATGTTTTTAGTAAACAATATAATACAAATATAAACTAAGCTAAGAACTAAGTTTTTATTCAAAATCAGTAATATCTAAACATTTGGTTTTGACGTAGATAACAGAGAGAGTGTACCCTGTCTCTTTTATATTAACTTTGATATGTTTATGAGACTGTTCAAAAATATTAGGTAGGCTGAGTCTCCAATAAATTCATTCATCTATTTTAGCCTATTTAAGTACGTTTTGTAATTTCCATTTTCATTCATTAGTAAACCATCCATGAAAATACTCCAAAATACGACAGAGAATAAGTGTTTCATTCATGACTCATCCTTTCGTTTTGTCCAGCCACGAGCAGCATTTTTGCCACTATGCACGTGGGATGTCCCTCATATAAATGGGAGCATGGCGCCCAGTTGGAAAGTCTCCTGCCTGCCGCGTAGGGGCGAGGATCTCTGTCCACAACGCCTCATGACGATGTTAGCTGCACTGATAGCATGCGTGGTGGCGTTGACATTCGTCCCTGGAATGGTCCTCACTAGGGCCGAAGTCGTGGCAGGTGGGTTATCAAAATGGTTTTCTACCGCACTAGTGCTTATCACTTTACGAAAATACTGACATTTCTTAAGTCCACAATCATGATTTAATAGAAATATTTATTTCAACCTTTTATGAAGACAGATTCGTATTAAATATCACCACGTTTCAGCAGTTGATTACTACCATCATCTGGTTAATTTACTGTTTGACAAATTTGTTAATTATATCTTGGTAACAAAAAGAAAACACAAATTAACTATGTAAGGAAATAAAACAATTCCATAGAAAAAAAGTCGAAATAAATATTTCTATTAAGAAAATATTGTAATGGTTTTCAAGCTGAACGACATGTGACGCATCTATTATCAGTCTCAGGATATTATAATAATATATCCGAAAGAAATAAAAGGATCGAAGAAAAGAATTTACCACAAAGCATGAAAGGGAACTTACTCCTGTCGCTGCTATCTTAACTTTGATATGACAGATATATGATACTAAGTATGTAATTTTTGGAAACATAATAAAGCATAATTTTAAGAAATAAACAATAAAATGCTGTATATTTCACTTGCTGTTTGCTTTTAATATGAGAATTGTCAGTAATGATACTGAGGTCATAAGATGGAAAATAAAATTAAAATCTTTGAAACCGAATGAAGTCTAATGTTTTTACACATGTAATGCTTAAATTAGTTTCCATTCCCCGTGTGTTTTTAATTAATTTATTCATTAACATTTTGTATTTTTAAATTTATTGCATTCTCTGAAATTATCTTTGATTTAATGCAGATCTCTGATTTATAGTGGTGAGAGTTTCATGTACAGAAACTTTGCGAATAGTCTATTACCAAAATGATTCAGAATTTCGAAAAAAAATCAATTTTGAATTTTTTAAAGCAAAATAAAGCACAATTTAGGAAATGAAAAGCATAATCCTTTAAGAAAGTATTTTACCAGTTTTCATGCTTAACGACTCATTGGTTGTGTGGCTCATATTTTTGGTCTCGAGACATTATAATATGTTCTTCCAAAAGAAATGGGTAAATTTATTGTAATTTCAGAAACTACGTGGAATAAACACATTTAATTTATCCACAATTTCTATTTTCAAAGAATGTTCATTCCTATTTATTTTTTAATTAATTTTTGCCAATATCTTTCAGTGTAGCAGTAAACAAGAATTTAAATTTATTAATACATTTAATAGCTTTTAAATTCACATGTAATTTTCATTAGCAAATATTATTTAATACTTTTTTATAATCCAAATATTTGAGCACTCGATGTTACCAGATCTCTTGACGCACTGCTTAAATGAAGCTAAGAAATTTTTTCTACATTAAAAATATTCAGTTCAATTCATGGAAAGTAGAATTTCACAAACAAATAATAAGATTAAAAAGCGTACGTATCCTGATTTTTATATTTAATTGGCACAGTGTATTAACCGTGTATGTTTGAAACACGGCCAAAATATGTACCTCAACAAAACATATATTACAATAACAATCTCTAAAAGAGAGCTGTTACAACAAAACATACATATTTTTGCACACAGACGCATTTATATCATTTTTAACATTTTGTCCAATATATCTAAAAAGGGACAAAAATTTCCAAAATTACAAATCGAGATACAAAAGCTTTAAAAATACACCTTCCAGTTCGCCTTGTGGTCTAGTCTCAAGTTTCGAGGTAAGATATTAATTCACTTTTGAGTTCGTGAATATTCAAATATATTTGTCTCGCGAATCACTCATCGATAAATTTGCAATAAATATTCTCCAGAACTACTATTATCAACCAAGATTATTTCCATCCTTCCGTAAACAGCAAATTATTAGCTGGTGTTCATTGCTCTAAAATACTTATTTCTTTAAGATTTACTACCATATCGAAAACATTTTTCTGACAAAAGTTTGTACCCTGCGCATTTTTCAGAGTGGAATTGGGAAAATAAATCTGATAAAATCCTTTTTTCTATATGTTTGGATCTTTATTTTCAGTACCTTATTCTATTCGTTTCTTAGTCAATTTTTAAGAATTTAAATCGTACTGTTATTGTAATACCGGATAACGATTGAGGTTTTCTGAGGGGAAATATTTTTCATTTCACATTTAATCATCAAAAATTTCGTTTTTAAAACTGATATTTAACATCGTTATTCACAAAGAAATCATTTTCACCCATTTTTTCGTAATTGATATCACTAATGCATCGTTGAATTAAAATTTGAGTAGAAGTATACGCTAGTAAATATAAAAATTGACAAAACCAATTTTCTAAAAAACAATATTCTAGTATTATAAAACGAAAACCTTAACTACAACTCTTTTAATGCGCAATATTTGCTATTTGAGGACAAACATTCATTGGCAGATTTTTCTCATGAAAATTGGTGTCCATCAAAGGGGAATTTTGGATAAATGTTTTCTTTCATCCAGATTAGGGGACTCGGAGTAAATTGCTAAGAAACCTACGACACATTGTTGAATTGGTTTCATGTCTTAAAGAGAAAATTCTAAAAATTCTGAAACTGACGCATCTTTAAATGTTTAACTGAGTTTGAATGCAGTTTCTTATGGACTGCAAGGTATATAAACTAATATCGAGATCGCAACAACTGTTGGCAAAAACATAAAAAATTATCTTCTCTTGCTCATTTAGGAATCTAGAAACGAATAAGAAAAAGTGTGCCCCGTTCAACTTTCCAACTATAATGAATAACAAAAAGATCATAACGCTAAACACCCTACATTGCAAATAAAAATGTAAGAAAACAGAAAAATTCATCCAGAAATGAAATCATATTACAACACACGATGGCATATATTTAAAAGATCAATCGGTGTAATTATAGTTATCCCGAACAATACATAGGACACTCATATCATCATATCTGCACAGTCGTATACAGATTGTATGGATTATTTTCCCCCTTAAATTCTTTTCAATTGCCTTTCAGGATGATTTAAATAAAAAAAAAATTAAAACCTTTTTAAAAACAAGCTTTTATTTAAGCGATTTACTAAAACGGAGAAGATACGTTAAGATTTTTACTAAAGTAATGCAAAGTCAAATGCTAATACCTCCATACATATTTCACATTAGTGAATCCTAATAAAAATAAACGTACTCACTATCTTTATCACTGAAAATGATTTAATATTTCATGTTGAATTATTTGTTTTCTAAAAGCTTGTCGCGCGAAATGTTGATAAAAGTGGATATCAATTCATTTCATTGGACAGTGACGGGTTGGTAAGAAAGTATTTGCCGTAGTATGTATTATTTTTACGTTTCGCGAAAGAATCTTTTTGAAAACAAATATCATTTTAGCATTTGACATTGCATTACTTTAGTGAAAAACCTTAACGTATCTTATTCGTTTTAATACATCGCTTAAATAAAAGGTTGTTTTTAAAAAGATTTTTTAAAAATTATTTCGTTTTATACTTTTTAGTATTAGAATCTGTTTATTTATTTTTCATAATAATTAATTTTGCTTGTTCATTTTTAATGCTCAAAATACATTTCAAACACAAACTTGTATTAATATAAATAAATAGCATAAATGAAGTAGCATCCGTGAGATACACAGTCCGATATCATAAACATCTTTTGAGAAACAAACGTAATGATAAGATAAGAAGTTAAAACGAAAAACGTAGATTATGCAATGCGTTGTACTTCCTTGTATGAGAGAGACGAATTGTATTTCAGGGGAAGCTTCCCGGAAAAAAATTCGCCGCGAGATATCTCGGAATAAAATCATTGTAAGGAAAAAACCTTTTTAAAAGATTTTATTGTAAGTAGACATCATAATATTACATAGTCAGAGGGTTTGTATATATGTGCCAAATTTCAGTTCAATCGGTTGAGGGGAACTGGTTTAAAATTCAGTTGCAAGATTTGACGCTAACATACGAACTAACAAGAAGTTCAATAAAAGCTTGTAATAGAAAGGTGCCCACGAGATAACTCGTACTTACGTAAGAAAAATTCGCTTTATCTTTTAAACGGTGCGACGTACAAAAGCGATTTAGCAATCTGTACGCAGAATTGGCAGAACAATCAATATGCTTAAAGTCATATTTTCAAAATTTTAAATTAAAAATTATCGGTCAGTGTGTAAATGGCGTTTGCGCAATCATGTACAGATTCTATGATATGAACTGTCCAGAAATAGGCTTCTATTCCCAATGCACTCAAAGTCAAATTTCAATTTTGGTCTCAATGCATCAATTTGTTCGTGAGCTATCGGAGGAACAAAATTATTTACATACTCACGTTTACGACATTGGATATCATCGCCAAAATTTGAAAATAGACTCTCCTGAAGGCAATTCTTAGAGATCCGAAGAGATATCAAACCGCTTTTTCGACCGATAATAGTACTTTTCTTATACGATCTGTATAATTGGAAAGTAAAATCAGTAGTTGTGATTAGAGCAATATCTACGTGGGTACCGATTAATTTATTTTAATTAAATCATAATATAGCTAGTTTTTACCCCTTAAACATAATTTGAGAATAATTATAAAGTCGAAAACAAATCCAAGCGATGTAAAATTCAACAAACCACGGAAACTGTAATGACGAAATATCAAGGGGGCATGAATAACATGATTTCTCATAGGTCTACATTCTAGTGCAAAGATAGGTAAGAAATAAGGTGTTAATTGTTTTTTATAATAGATATCGGGAAAATCTACATTATTAAGTACATCCTGGATAATTATTCAACTCAAAACCCGTTATAATGCGCTATTTTATGTTGAATTACGTCACTCTAGCTCAGGAAGTCGTAACACCAAATTAACTGTAAAATATTTATACCAGAATTAACATCCGGAACTTCCTGTGATTACCTTTTACATTTGCCATCAATAAATAAAATTACTTGAATCCATGTTTCTTCACTGGTTGAGGGAACACAATATGCGGAGCCATTTGAATAGTGTTCATACATCTTCCTTGGTTGACAGATCATCAACAAACTGGTTTTTGTGTGATTACATTGTCAATATAATGTGTGCAGAGTAACAAATAAAATAAATTGTAAAGAAAACTACTACAGCACAAGAACATCATAAGTAGAATGGTGCCGATATGAGAGCCCTTATGTTTTTCATGTATCACAAAAAAACAAAAAAAGGTTCTAAAAATATCATACAATTAAAATTTTTAAAATCTTTTACAGAGATTGCGTGATAAAACTTGGTAAATATTTTTTAAAATAATAAAAAGCGGTAATTTTGACTAAAAACATTCTCTAAGGCAAGAGATCGTTTTTCCGATAATAATAAATTTATTGTCAAAAAACAGTACAGACTGCGTATGACCACGTGGAGGACAATAAACTAATTTACTCTCCGGAAGCAAGCAAGAGTTTTTCGAAAATCAGGTACTTAATCGAAGCAAATATATTGTTCTTTAACGTCAATAACAAAATATTTTTGTTCAAGCACTTATTTTTGCTCTTCTTTTAAAAATCTGAGAAAAGTTCCTGAAAATCGCGTTTTGTTAATTCAATCCCTAGAGCAGTGCTCGCAATCAGACGATAACAATATATGCTGCATGTACATGCCAACATTTGTGAGTAAAGTTATTTCCAGACTTCCTTTAATTACTTCTCTCCAGAGCAGTGTTTCCTAAAAGGTATTCCACGTACGTCAAACAGTTTCCGATGGAGATGTGTAATACGACATCAAACCTAATTTTAGGACTCTAATTAATAATAAACGATGAAAGAACTGCAGTCTTCACTTTAAATACTTTCAAAATAATTTATTTCCAAGTCAAACATATTATCTAGTCCTAAGCCAACAATCAGTTTAAAAATTAAAAAAGGAATAAATAAAAAACTTTGTTTGTATTTCCACAATTGCTGATTAACTTAATTTGTAGAAGTGGGGGTTCCATCAAAGGACGGTCGAACAATTTTAGGGTCTCAGAGCCGAAGAAAATTGGGAAACACTGCTCTAGAGAAATTATTTGACTTCATAATAAAAAAATAAGAGTATGTTATTCCATTGTCACTGTTGCGTGCTTCGCGTGTTTGGCGTGTTGCATTCCGCGCCCTTGCGTTGATGGGAACGGTATTATACTCGAACTCATGTTTCTTTGCTTCGAGAAAATTTAATTTAACGAAAAAAGAATAAATGGAAACACTGTGTTTATTAGTTTATTGAATAATAGTCGCCATAAATTACTTTAATGTCCTCAACGTGCAGTTTGTAAGAGGTCTCTTGACAATAAACTATTAATTTTTTATTTTTTTTTCAGTCTAACTGGTTTTATGTTAGTACAGAGCTTGTACTCAGTGTAGTAAACGCTTTTACTACGCCATCGTCCATAAAGTAATAATATTTGCAACTCGCGATATGTTGGCAGAACATTTGAATTTCTGAAAATTTAAATCCATCGCCAACCTCGCACACCAATTCAAATCGCGTTCTCTGGTAGCGCTGTTCCGCTCTCTCTGCATAAGCGCGTGGAACGAATATTACTGTTTGTATTAGTTTGTTGTGTTATTAACGTCTATTTCTTTACAGTAAATAGTCACTTTTGTGAATACTATTGAAGTACATTTACATATAACTTAAATTCGTAGAAGTTGGCAATTCGCGTTAGGCAGCCATATTGAATAATTTTCGGCAAGTTACATGAATTGAAGAATAGTTGTCAATTAGAAGTATAAAAAGTTACTACAATATTGTTGCACGTATATGCCCAATTTACGTCCTTACCATGAACGGAAAAGGGCTAAAAACTGCCCCTTGGTCTTTGACAAAATAGCAAAGACTGTGCAAAAAGATGCAGTTGACTTATTGTAGTCGTAAAATAATTTGCCAGAAAACAACTTTTAATAACTCTTTATTACATTTTACAGTTCATTGTTTATCATTTTATTTTAAATATAAATAAACTTTAGCGTCAACATAGCCGTTGCAAACGTCGTATGACCACGTGGAGGATGATAATCTATGTTACTCTCCGGAAACAAACAAAGGACCATCTCATCAATTCCGATCAAGGGTCGAAAGGTAATGACGGATTTAATACTTTTTATTATTATTATTATTATTATTATTATTAAATAAATTCGCCTCGCTCATTGAGATTTTTGCACTCATAACACTCTTTGCGACCCAACAAATTCTCTGATGGATTTCACCCCGTCGCTCTCCCCACCCTCCAGGCTCCAGCGAGGATACATCTTATGCATAGGCAACAATGTGTTATTCGCTATCCAATGCTTGTAGCACACTCGAAATGATTTTCTACTTTTTATGTAGAATAGATGTGTTTTTAGAATAGAAGTGACGTGGATAAAAATTGAACTGTAATTGTGCACGCCAACGAGATAGGAACCACACAGGAAAATTATGTTTAATATGGATTTAATGTATTTAGGGTCCTCAAATTGCGAAACATACAGGTGCTTGCCGTTATATAACAAACAGAAAATTTTATCAATTTGGTAAATTTCATCGCCGATACCTTCCATTACTTTAAACTTTACCGTTACCGACACCAAAAAGAATATTGAGTGTTTTTTTCTGCTTGTTCTTCAAAGCATGTTTCTTTTGTACTTAATGAATAAATTTTTAAAATTATTGCCAAAAAAAGCAGTACAAACTCCGTATGACCACGTGGAGGACAATAAACTAATTTACTCTCCGGAAGCAAGCAAGGGACCATCCCATCAATTCCGATCAAGGGCCCTAAGGCAGAGGCGGATTCAAAAATTTCAGCAAAAGTTCCTAGATAAGATAAAAAGTTAGCTGCGAGTTATAATACATATATAATGTCAATATGTTTGTAATTTAACGCAAATATGTTTGTAAATTTACATGTACAAGTTATTATCGAACTATAGATTATTCTGAGTATAGTGTTTAAAAATCATAAGAATTGAAATAACACTAAATTCACGATTTATTATTACAATAAACATGCCCCTAGACAAAGCCTAGAGACCTGTATAAGAAATCCGCCTCTACAAAAGGGAAACCAGAGCAGAACCCAGGCCAGGATAGGGCAACAGAATTAATGCACACAACCATGTCAAAGTTGAGTACACATAAAACTAAATTAATATGAGCCATAAGATAACACAACCATACAAGAAAATAGTTTTTGAAATTGTTATGTTATTTAAAAAGTACTGAAGCAGTGGCATGATAAAGTACAAGACAGATTTAACTTTTATTAAAATCACTAAGAAAGTGGGTAGTAGAGATATTGGTCGGTAATTTCTAATATTAAGTTTGTTTCTTTTCTTGTGTAAAGGTTTCACGTTAGCTCTCTTAAATATGTTAGGAAACACCCCTTCCGATAAAGAACTATTAAATATGTTTATAAGTGGATTTAATATAGCGTGGGACGAAAATTTAACAATAAACTCAGGTATATCATCTATGCCTGTTGAAAATTTGTTTTTTAATGAGCTGATGATTCTCATGACTTCACTGGCGTTAGTTTCGGAAGTGAACATAGAATTGGGTACGTGGGTGGATATAATTGGAGGACATTGATTTGGATATCTTGAGTTCGTTATATTACCTACTTCTGAGAAGTATGAATTAAACAAACTTGCGATGTCCTGATGATTTGATAAGATTTTGCCATCGTTAGTAGAGAAATATTTTCTTCGCGATTTTCAGAAGTTGACGTGTAATATTTAACAATATTCCACATGGTTTTCTTCCGGTTATTCGATTTTAGCACTTGTCTGACTTTTTCCATAACTTTACCTGCGTAGACTGCTTTTCGAAGAATAGTCTTATATTAAAAAAAATAATCATGGAATTCGGGTGTTGGTCATAGAGTTTGGAAGATAATATAAACAGGGTTTGTTTTTTAAAGAAAAACCATCTATTGTATTTCTTTGTGTTAATTAACTTGCGTTTTATGGGAAAGCTAAAGTTGTAATGTTTTAGGAATATTGAGATAAATACATTGAATTTGTCGTCGGTGTTTTGGCAATTGTAAACATCTTTCCATGTTTCTTCACGCAAATAATTTATAANGCGGTTTTAGTTTATTATTAATAGTCAATACTTGAACGAGGTGATCACTGTATCCGGCGATAAACACTTCCGAGAGATACGAGATTCCATTGTTCATTATAATTTGACCTAGCAATGTTTGAGATGAGCCGGAGAGGTGAGTGGGGTCGTTTATCGTAGTAGTAAGGTTGAAGGAGTCGATAAGATTCTTGAATCGATTAACTGGTGAATGTACAGAGTCGGATGTACTCAGGAAATTGATTTTGAAATCACCACATATAATGATAGATTTAGTAGATTAATTATGTTATGAACCTTACCTGGCGGTGAAGTTCACCGCAATCTAAGAGATTTCTATGAGATTTAGTAGATTTGTGTGCTATGTTTTAAAACAACGTCGAAGTTCCGAAAAAATATGTCAAGATCTGATTGAGAAGGTCTATAAATACACAAAACAACAATACCGGTGTCGGTTAGATTAGCTGCAGAAAATTCGAACACACTATCTACGCAGAAATTCTCGTAGTCTGGCAGTGGAGAACAGGTTTGGGTACAGGACGGGAGGGGATGAAACGAGTAGGTAAGGGAGGAAACGGGGACATGTCGTCTAACACACTAAACCTCTTCTGAGTGAAGAGTTGGGATGGTGCATGTGTCGTTGGTCTAACCGGGTGATAGCAATTGGAAGGCTGGCGAGAATTTCTGACTGTAGTCCAACCGCCGATCGTTTTCTTATTGACCTCTTCCAGCGCACTGATTCGTGTATCAATATAATGTACCAAGTCATTGTACGCCTTCTGAAGATCAGCTTTGAATGAGTTGAGGAATGCGATAGTGTCCATTGTTGTGAATTAGTTAGCAACTTAACGACAAAAGCAAACGATAATACACGAAAACTGACAACTAACACTGGAAGAAGGATATTAGTATAATAATATATTTATTACTACGGAAGTTACAAATGAGATATTAAATAAATTAAATATACAAACAAACTGACGACAAATATAATTGAAATAATTATGTAGGGCGACCACTGGGGGTTATTTAATTCGACAATAATTACTCTATATTATGTTAAATTATTTAGGACGAAAACTGGAGATTAATTAATTCGACAATAACTACTCTACATTATGTTAAAATGTAAATAAATACGAAAGAATCAAGAAAAACTAATAGTAAAATGATGTAATAATTATATGAAATGATGACGACGAAAACTTGGGTGTGACAATAGGGCAGGGTTTAAATAAGTAAATAAACAAACCGACAACTAAAGTGAAAGAAATAATAATTTAGGACGACAACTGCAGATAAATTAACTCGACAATAACTAAGGTAATATTATGTTCGAGTGTAATGAATAACTACAAAAAGAATCAAGAGAAAAAGTGGTAAAATATTGGAATAATTCTATTTACGATGACGAAACTTGAGCAGTGCAACAATAGAGTACGTTATTTATAAGTGAATAATGATGTAATAGTATACGCACCAGAAAATCTAAATACACTAAAATAATTAATTTTAATGCACCAAGAAGTAAAATTTATGATTCCGTTTGTATTTACGTAAACTTTATCACACCTTTGAATGATGCACTTGAATGAAAACAAGATGAAATTATATTCGGTCCGTTAGGTTGTACTGGGATGCTTCGGAACCGGTTGAATGGAAAGTACAAGACGTCACATCAAATTGTTCTTATTCAACGGATTTTTCTTTTTATTGTTTCTTGTAATCAAACCTAACTCCTGCTTGCACGCATGTGGATATACAATCAATCCAATATTGCGGCTTAAAAATGCTTTTTTGCTCAACACTATAATAAGAGTAATAGAGAATTGTTGTTTAGCAGGTTGCCTGCGTGTACTTGAATGAGACAATCAGAGTCAGATTAGAGTTATCTGGACGCGGAGTTAATAACGCTCAGTTCAATAATCATGACTTATTCTTATTGTACGATTTAACGTCCGAAATTTAACGTCCGTACGTAGTATGTTTAGCCAATAAACGATACCGCTGTAGGTAAAAACCCATCATTTTTTTCATTACATTGAAGATCCTCTTAGCATTTTAAGGATTATTAAATACTATATCGAAATTAAATAAAATCTCTTTTATTTCTATTTTCTCTTAAGAAACAGAGATGATATCATTCGGGAATCGTTCTATATAATTCCCTGCCCAAGAATATAAAAGACACTATGAAATTGAATATCTTCAAATCCGTGGTTAAAAACTACCTCCTCCACCAGTGCTTCTACACTGTAAAAGAATTTATTGATTTTAATAAAAGTTAAATCCGTGTTGTACTTTATCACGCCATTGCTGTAGCACTTTTTAAATAACTTATAAGAATTTCAAAAACTATTTTCTTGCATGATTGTGTTGCCGTATGGCTCATATTAATTTAGTTTTATGTGTACTCAACTTTGGCACGGTTGTGTACATTAATTCTGTAGCCCCATCCTGGCCCGGGTTTTTCTCCGTTTTTCCTTCGGGTAGAGGCGGATTTCTTATACAGGTTCTCTAGGCTTTGTCTAGGGGCGTGTTTATTGTAACAATAAATCGTGAATTTAGTGTTTTTTCAACTCTTATGATTTTTAAACACTATACTCAGAATAATCTATAGTTCGATAATAACTTGTACATGTAAATTTACAAACATATTTGCGTTAAATTACAAACATATTGACATTATATATGTATTATAACTCGCAGCTAACTTTTTATCTTATCTAGGAACTTTTGCTGAAATTTTTGAATCCGCCTCTGCCTTAGGGTCCTTGATCGGAATTGATGGGATGGTCCCTTGCTTGCTTCCGGAGAGTAAATTAGTTTATTGTCCTCCACGTGGTCATACGCAGTCTGTACTGTTTTTGACAATAAATTTATTATTAAATTTATTATACCTTTAGTGTTTCCTCCAACCATTTTTATTGTGGATTTGTTTCCGAGTGCTTAAAATTTTAGGTTTACTCATTTCGAAAACTCAGATTTTTCTCTTTATACGAGATATTCTTCGTCGATTTACGAACACATTCCGATTGAGCTAGTAATGCGTATTTGCTTTTGACGGGAAAACTCCCAGAAAGGTTTTTGGCCAAAAAATGTACTTATTTGTAAATTATTCATGTTTCTTTTTGGATCCATGAGATGTCCTTGTTCTAATTTAAGAAACACTAATTAAAAAATAAAGCGGCTTATGTTGTTGAACCTCGTTAAAACCCGTCTTATGTTATTTTTATAATAAAGTTTTGAAGTTTATGAACAAATTTTTGGGAGATATCAAAATAAATCGATAAGTTATTGGTAACTCAATCGGACGAGGTGTTCGCAAAAATCGTCTTTTTTGAGTCTCATATAGAATGTCCTGCCAACATAACGCGAGGTATAAATATCATTAATCTTATGGACGACGGCGAAATAAAAGTGTTGGCTACACTGTGTACAAGTGTTATACCAACATCAGTTAGACCGACAATGAATAAAGAAATAATTTATTGTCAAGAGAGCTGTTACAATATGCCTAAGACCACGTTGAGGACAACAAATTAATTTACTGCGACTAATACACAATAAACTAATAAACACAGTGCGATCCCGCTCATAATTTATTTTTCTTAAGTTAAATTTCCCGAAGCAAAGACACATGACTTGAAGCACACGTAGTTCTATGTATATAATTATTGTATATTTTCAATCCAACAATCGCCAACGCGCGTCTGTGCAGCCGTGCGTCTGGCAGCGGGCGCTTGGGCGCCTCAGCAGAGACTGGCTGTGGAAGCGACGGGGACGGTGAGAGCCAACTTCCGCTTCCGGGCGGCGAACGCGGGAGGAGTGCGCACCTTGCTAATGGATTCCTCGGGGGATCCCCGCCTCGGTATAATGTATGTGCTGCTGCTACCTGGCGGCGGAGGAGGAACCAACGATCGCGGCGCCATTTTGCGATGCGGAGCACGAAGAGTAAGTTGGTGATCAGAAATCAAAAACGAATTATACTTTGAACCAGACTATTGCTTTCGGAGAGGGGTGGATCTGAATTTGGGGTGTACGGTTCCTAAAGACTAGTTAGAGTTGAGTAACAGCCAATTGACAGCTATTTTTACAGATTTTAGGGATCGTACATATATTACGCGATCTTTCAGGATTTTTATCGCCCCCCTCCCAGCCACCTGTGTAACGTTTCGTCACATTATACCAAATCCCTCCTTAGCATGACGTCACAAAATAACCTGCCCCCTCCCTACATAAACAGAAATGATTACCCTGACATCAAAACATGAAAAACAGTAATGAAAGGAGAAAATACAATAATTTGTGTACTTAAGAGGGATATAAAGGTCGATGGTATCGCGCGGAGAGAATGGCACGTAAGGGATTAAATAGCATTTGCTTTAAAGGTTAATACATTCGCCTGAATTGAGATAATTTTAAACATTTATGATATACCGACTGTTGCATTACGCTTTATAAAATACCCCCGTCCCCCCTCATCACGTACCATCCTCCTCCTCTTCCTCCAACACCATGAAATAATTTAAGAACGATCACTGGATGAAATGTTGTAGCCAATAAAATGTTACAAATTGACGAGAAGAAATTTATTTATAAATCACGGGGTGTCAATTTAAACAGAAATCAAACTACTCTCTTGTGTATTGTGAAAGTTTCAATTTTCTGGGTTGAGAGGCCTCAAAATATAATGCAATTGAGAAAATATAATGAAAGAAAATTAACGTGAATAAGTTAATTATAACCAAACTCTTTTGTCGAAATATCATTCCCAAAATTTCTTGTTAAGCAGTGGCATAGTGGTAGCGTCTACACTCTGCAAACTACAGAGCAGTTGAACGCAGATTCGAATCCCCATGCGGTCCAACTGGGAACCCAACATCTCTCCTTCCCAACTTCTCCCAAACTAATGGGGATTAGTGGAAGAGCAGATCTGAAGGTCTGGACCTCGCCGCATCATCAAATAAAACACGAAATGAATGAATGAATGAATATGTCATTTGACATGTGGGAAAAATNTAAAACACGAAATGAATGAATGAATGAATATGTCATTTGACATGTGGGAAAAATACACAAACGTATTGTATGTGCAGGTACGCAATTCAGTGCCCGGATCACTTGGAGACGTGTCAGTGCTGGGGTTGCCTGGGGTTCGCAGTCGCACGTGTTCAGTCGCCATGCAGTTCGAACCCGTGAGTATTGTGCGCAGTGACCTGCGAACCTAATTCCCAGCAACGGAACAAAAAAAGTTATGGCAGAAAACCCTTCTTACTTCATCTCCACAAAAAAATAGAAAAAATCTTATATAGAATTTGTATTGTGTTTTAATTTAAGGAGACAGCGCTGACTCAAAATTTGAGGTGTTGAGTTGCTGCCTCTATTCTCAGACTTTAGTAGCGTTCTTTGTCAGTTCGTTTTCACCTTATCATGTCCCATATTCAATACATTGTTAGGAATTTTAGTTTTGCAGGTATTCAATAATTTTTTGTTTGTTTCCTGAAATTTCAGTTTTAATTAAATAATTTTTAGGTATCAAAATGTGACTCTCGAGTTCCCAAAACACAGGGTGAAACGTCTTCTGCGTCAACGACTTTTTTCACAATTTTGCATTGCTACATTCACGAAGTAAACAAATGACGGTTTTCGCCCTCGAGAGCGGAGAGCAGTTGAATCTTTTTTCTTGTGATTNATAGTAACATAAAAATATGAGTACTATCTACAGGAACAGGTCAAAAGCGAAAGAAAAAGAAACTATACATACCTCGCCAACGTTTGGGATATATTCTATCCACCAGACACATCCTTCTTACGTAATGCATCAAAAGGTTTTACATGTGCATTCGAAAGGTGGATGAGTGATGTTGATGTTTTAGTAACATTGTAACATGAACTGAGGGTGGATAGAATATATCCAAAACATTGGCAAGTTATGTAGTGGTTTTTTTACCTATTTCCTCACGATAGTATTTCTGTACAAAGTGGTGAAGAATTATATATATTTTTTTTAAATTTTACCGTTACGTAAACAAAAAAATATTCGATACAATAATTAACTAATAGCACACGTGGTACTCTGTAAAGAACTGTTCTCACAGTAAATTATCATAGCGTTTTCTATGTTATGTTTGCTGTGTTTCCCTCGTTAAAAATTATAGGGCTTTTTTCTTTTGGTTTTATTCTTAAGATTTTTTCCAAAGAATACCTCATCATCGTCCAACCAATTTTACCCCTTCCTTTATACTCAATAAGTTGATAAACTCTTTGAATATGGATTTCTCTTCACTATCTATTAACTGTGCATAGTTTCTAATCGAAGGAACATCTGTTGTCTTCATTCCATTCAAATATCTGGCTCTCTCTGCCCCATATAACTCATAACTCCATAAAATGTGATCGACTAACTCTCCACCATCACCACACATACACTCTCCTGTTCTTACTAATTTAAATCTCTCCAAATAATGATTAACACTTGGATCATCCTATTACTCAGCATAAACTATTTCTTATTCTTCCTGGTCAAGATCTATATAAAAATATAAAAATATGTGATCAAGGGCAATTCACCCCATTGATCACGGGATATCCGTTAAATAATGTCGATTTATTAAGTGTCGCTGGTGAGTTGGTTTAGAGAGTGATTGCAGATGTCTGAAACCACTTTGCAGGAAGTGGAAAGTTGGGATGACGGAGATTGGTCTGGATTCTGGGTGCGGCGATTGGTCCCTCGGGAGAGCCGAGTGGAGGTGCAGGTGTTCGCGGGAAGAGTTCAAGTGTCGCTAAACGGAGCGCTCTACAAGTGGACGGATCCCAGTAGGTTTGACATCGTCTACATGCGAGTAGGCGCTGTACAGGATGAAGTGGTGGTCTACGTTCCTCAGCGTCAGATATCTAATAGTACGTACAAGTTTACTTGGATTTACAATTACGTTATTCACATTTTGGAGCGCTCTAGTGAAAATGGCCATTGGTGGCTGCTTGAAATTAATGGCCATTTGGCGTTAATAGATGGCCGCTCTATGGCCATTTTTACTACAGCGAACTGTTTTTATCTTACGCTGTGTACAAGTAAATTATAAAATTTTGGTATTAGAGAGAACAATTTGCATAACTCCATCTATACTTTTTCTAAATGCATGCTCAATATATTTATGATTAATAATAGTAGCTTCCATATTTTAGAAAAGAATGATAATGTTGAGTTTTTTAATCAATTCGGAATGATTAATATATGCCCCGAATTTTCATGTATTCTCTACAACTAAAAATATATCATCTGTGTGCATGGCAATTTTCAAAATTAATTACTGCTTAAATATTTAATTCAAATTTAAAATTAATACCCTAAAACGAATATAATTTTTTAGATATTGAAATCTAAATTTCTTACCTTTCTGATAGGTCACTAAGCAATGTGAAGATTTTAATACGGATCATAGCAATTATATTGGGAATAAAAGATTCGTAGCAATTACAAAATATACATCACAATGGATCTAAAATTACTACAGTTAATTTTGACAGAGGTAAAAAGCTGAAGGTTAAATGCTCCACATTGGAAAAATAGAAACCGTAGCTTCCTTGTAAGTGAACCATATCAAAAAAGAGATTTTACTTCAGATGAGGACCAACTTAAAATACTGCAATAGTTCTTTTTAATAACCATTTAAATGTTGAAGCAGTCTCTAAATGTAAGCCAAATTTTATATAAATGACGGTTAATGGGCTAGAAATTTATAGTCGCAAATTTCCCCCAAGTGATATTTATGAGAGAAAAAAGCAACAAAAGAGTGAGTTATGTTTACGGGAAATTTAAATAATAATTCGTCATCCAGAGTTCAACGAACTTTCAAATATTAATTGGCATACTATTTATGTTTACAGTCTGTGCAGCAGGTACTTGGGGTACTTCATGCTCAACCCTCTGCGGCCGTTGTCAAGGGAGCACTACTTGTGGTCCAACAAACGGAGCATGCCCCTACGGTTGTCAGGCAGGTTACACCCCACCGCTTTGCACCCAAGGTAAGAGAAGGAAAGAACAATAATTACTAACTACGTATTGATCCTCATCTTCGCCAGAAATTTTTCTTACATCACATATTTTACATGGGTTTCAACAGCATTTTTCTAGGTCTTCACTCGGGGAAATTGTCTCACGGGACTTGTGACGCGATAAATCAAAATATAAAACTAAGTGATATTGCTCGGATGCTATTTAAAACAAAATTACATACTTACATTGCATAATAAAATGTATTAGGATAAGGATATTTTATAAGATCAAAGGAAATTCCAATTTTTGTTACGCCAACACTTCGATATTATCCTTATCTACTTCAGGGTTGACAGATCATATAACTGGATTCATTATTAATTCATCCTCCCATGGTAACTTTCATCTTACAAATTGTTATTCATACCATCCGAAAACACAACTCAAATGCCCACTTAATTTTTACAAAATATTGTTTCATAGTATATTTTTACCACGACTTTGATGACTAATATATTCAATAATAAAAATAGTATCGGAATGAACACACTAAATGCTCAAAACACGGAATTAAATCACAAAATTCATTCAAGCAAAACCGCGAATACTTAGCAAGTTACTACCGGATTTTTATAATAGATTCCTGGCTTCTAATAGCCATGGAGAGTACAACATAAATAGTGGGAAAAAGTTAACTTCAGAGCACTGACTGGTATAAATGTCTCAGCTGTGGAGTCCAGTTTGTGGGCTGAATACGCCCGGTAACAAAGCGCTCGGCTATACCGCACAGCTGAACGCTTATTGAAAACACATTTTTATGTATCACTTGCTGGTGACTTCATAAATAGTTTTAAATGATTCAATTCAATTAAAATGTGATCATGGCATCTGAGTGCTAATGTATAACATTTATTCCTTGATAATGTGTCTTGTTGATTTTAGAAATGATTTTGAAAAAAAAATTAATAACTCGTCATATTTTTTCATGTAGCATCTTGAAATTGATAATTGTTGTCACAAACAAAACAGTTATTATTCGCTGAATATGAATAATTTTTGGCGCTCGTAGTTTATTTTATAAAAAATAATGAAGTCGACATATCGGCAAAAAAAACGTAAAATCATCACGGTTTTTTTTCCAAACATTTCAGGATTTAAAAAATTAATATTCATTCATAAAACTAATTTTTTCACTTGTGTATATGCTAAAAAATGGAAAATCTAATGGTGTTAATAGTTTTTTTTCTATGGTTCTTGTTGTGCTCTCCACAGCTATTAGAAGTTGGGGCTGTATAATAAGAAAAACTAAAATTGCAATAAAACCACTTCGTCTTGATCGAGATTTGAGATCAAGCCTTCGAACCAACTGTTCAGCGCTCAACTCATTACAGTGAGGAATATTTCTGTGGTGGAGATTGAGATTCTATGTGTGTCTGCAGCGTGTGCAGCAGGTACCTGGGGCTCTGGATGCACAACCCTCTGCGGTCGTTGCCAAGGAAGCACTACTTGCGACGCTACGACGGGCACGTGTCCCTACGGCTGTCAGACAGGATACATCCCACCGCTTTGCACGCAAGGTGAGCCAAGAAAAGTTACGAAAAAAACTACGTACAAGTAGTGGATTCTAAATATTATATTCAGTGAATAAAGTAACGCACTTCAAACTAAGTTATTTATTTTTCATTTAGTTAGTGAATACACCATACTCGCACACACGCAGGAAAGAAATTTTCTCTCTTGAGTAAATCTCAGGAAATAAATGTTTTCCGTGGAGTGTTCGTAAAATCTGGAGACTGCCTCACTCAGCTTTCCAATTATAGTTCATAACAAAAAATNAGTCGAAGTCATGAAACTTTCTCCTAAAACAATGCAATATGGCTACCTAACACGAATTGCCAACTTCTAGAAATTTAAGTTATATCCGAGTAAAAATTAATAGGAATCAGAAAAGCGAATATTTCCAATAAAATACAAGTTAATATTTATTCCACATCGTCGATGAAGGAAGAACAAGAGAATTGAATTTATAGTCGATGTTGGTGGTAGATTTAAGTTTAAAGAAATCCGGAGAAGTACTGCCAACATAACGCGAGATACACTTATCATTACCCTTATGGACGATGGCGGAGTAAAAGCGTTGCCTTCCCTGTGTACAATCCCTATACCAATGTCAAGTCAGTTACTTTGGCCATAAATAACTTGTTAAGTAACTTGTTGTCAAGATATCAGTTACGAACTGCCTATGACTATATTGAAGACAATAAACTAATTTACTGCTACTACTTTACAATAAACAAATAAACACAGTGTGTTCCCATTCATGTTTTTCTATTAGGTTGCATTTTTTCTGAGTAAAGTTAAATGAACTTTAACATTACTATAAAAATATAAGAAAACAGAAAAACACTTTCAGAGAAATCATAATATATTATAATTATCAAACGCGGTTTAAAATATAAATCGGTGCAAACAAATTTCTCCTCCCAACCTTGCATAGTAGACTCCTGAACATCACATCTGCACATTCGAGTGCACATTGCAAGATTTATCTTCCACCTGAAACTCTTTGCAATTGCCTTATAAGCTGATCTAAAAGAGGCGCCTAAAAGATATATTTGTGTAATAAATTTTCGCTGAATTTCAAAAACCGTGTGACGCACGGAAATGTAGTTCAGCAATCTGTACGAAGAATTTCCTGTACAATCAAAATGCTTATATTCATATTTTCAAAATCTTGAATTTTAAGGAACGGGAAGTGGAGCGTGGTGTGTAAGAGAAGGTAATACGAGCTTTTATTCCAAATACATTGGAAGTCAAATCTTCGATACATCTGTTTGTTTGTGAGTTATCGTGGGAACAAAATTTTTAACACACATACGTACGACTTTGAACATCATTGCCAAAATTTGAAAATAGGAGCCTATATTAAAGATCCGAAGGGATCTCGTAATTTTTTTCGACCGATTGAAATACTTCCCTTATACATTGTGTATAATTGGAAATTTAAAAAAGTACTGTATAAATTGTTGTAAGAGCAGTGAAAAGTATGTTTAATATTGATTCAAAGCGGCATTTAAAAAGACTACAAACATGACTGTCAGGTTCCAACCCCATGGCCTGTGTTCCAATAAATGAAATCATTTAATTTCCAAGTCCGAGTGAAAGTACAAAAGTAGACGAGCATCCTTGTTCAAAAGAGGTGTATGTTCGCAGCTTGTGCATCTGGCACCTGGGGATCTGGTTGCGCCAACAGATGCGGATTCTGTAGAGGAGGAGCTGCCTGTGATCAAACAGCCGGCGCCTGCCCCTTAGGTTGTCAGGTTGGATACATGCCACCTCTCTGTACCCAAGGTGAGAAAATATTCTACATGGATAATCTCATAGTAGAAATAATTTTCTAAGGAATGTTGTCACATACACATGAAGATCTGAGAATCTCATTGTGAGACACCTGATCAATGTTACCCCACACTCCAACATTTCTCCATAGACAAGTTGTACTATTTAACTCCAACGTGCTCTCGTATTAGCAATAAATATGACATAGGACCGAGTTGTTTGTTCAACCAACTGTCCAACATGTCTTATTAGAGCACTTCACCTTCTAATTACTCTGTTTTCTACTAAATGCAGACAAGCTGTAAGAGGGCAGATCCTGTCCTTTCTTTCCCGGAGATTACCACCATGGTTTAGGGAAGTCATTTTCACTTTCGATCAGCGATGCCCATAAGAGAAACGTGCAGAAATATCAAAATAATAAACCATATCGCCACTTTGAGGAGTAAAGGTTGTCAACAAGTATTTTGCTTTGTCAGTGCGACAGTTTCTACTTTGCTACAACTTTCCTCGTCTTCTGATAAAGTTGATGTTCCTCATTTTGTTTTCGCAAAGCCTTGAGGATACCTCTGTTGTGTTGTCCTGATCATTTCTCAACGCATGTTCTATCTCTTTTATTTCAACATTCACACTCGCTGATATCGTTTAAGTTTGCACTATGCTTCACATCCATAGGCCAAACCTGATCAATCCCAAACGCTAAATAATGTCTCAAGAGGACTTCTCATAACCATGGTCAACCATTATTTCCTGCACTTCACAAAAGACTCCTTAATTTCTGGTATCTCAGTATTGACACCAAGGAAATTCCGATGCACCCGGATCCACGATGAAGAACTTTTTTACTTTCTATATTTCCTACACAAACATAGGTCTCTATATTCCTCATCCTCATTTGATTTTTCGTATTATTTTTGTGAATTCCAATCTCTTACATTCTGCTTTTATTTTCATTGGATTTACAATCGAGACCGAATACTTGCAAAGCTATGAAAAAACACTACCACTATTATACGCGTTGTATAACTGTTACATAAATCTATACAATTTTCATTTCCTAATAACTAAAAAAATTTACTGTCAAAACAGTAGTTCACTTCAATCACTCTCTCTCTCTCTCTCTCTATATATATATA
>NNCF01127011.1:528655-541866 GCA_002313205.1 Laupala kohalensis
TTTTTGTCAGACCTGTAGTTTCTGAGATACATGAGATTTAAAAATGTGAAATTTTCAAAATTTTTGAATTTTCACATTTTCCCCTTAGTTTTGACGTGAATATTTTGATTTGTTGTGTATTTTACTTATTTCTATGTGTAATAGGTCTAAATACCTTGAAATACAATATATATAAAATACCAAAACGTACAAAAATTAGGAATATATGGTATAGAAGGAATACATAAAAAAGTAGGCACATAGAAGAGATATTCGATGTGGAAACATGAATAAATATGGACACAGTTAATTTTATATATATATTTTATGGTTTACTCTTTTTCTCACTACCATTGAGGTAGAGTAGAAGGCGCTTTTTGTAGTGGTGTCCCCATTAGGTCTAACATTAAAAGCATTTCTAGACGGAGTAATACTGAAAAATAACCGAGGCTCACTTGATAAGTGGAAAGCTAAATCTACTGCCATATCTCATTCGATAATATCTGCTGCGAGACCACGTTCTTTTATATCACGTTTGCAACCTGGCGTTGGGGTATTTTTGTATAAAAATACAACTCTCGACAGCTACTTGATTATCATTTGGGTTTTCATCCACTTATAGTTAATTCATGCCGTTTCAGATTTCTGCAATTATGCGCGTCCGTCGGTGAATATAGATCTATCTTCATTCTCTCAGTTTGTATTTGACAACGCTGACTTTCATATACACACCTTAGATGGTCTCAATAATTTCCACGCTTTGGGAGGTATTCGCTGTGTCACATCTAGAAATGCGATTTCTCCTGATCAATTTATACCTCACTTAACGAGAGTGTCAACAGAACAACTTGTGGGAAAATATGGATCAATACCAAAGCAAATTTTTCAACGAAACCTAGAATCAAGCTGCTTGAAGACCATTGAAATTGTTGACGTGGAATTCATTAATCCTGTCTCTAATGATCCCGCACTGTCATCTTCTGATTTTCTTTCACTCTATGGAAACTGAGTAGATATCCCATGTATTCTTGGCTGAAATGGCTTCATGGAGGAAGCTACAATGGCTAAAATGTACCAAAGTACATAAGTATTATGTTAACCATTCACTCGTTCACCACCAGGGAACTATGACACTATTTTGAGCTCTCTTCATTACGCTTCTGAGAAATGTAAATCAAACAATAAAAAAAACCTGCTTCGTGAGTTTTGACCAGCCTTTTTACCAAAAATCGCGAGACATTGTATGTACCAGCAATGAAGTCTTCTTTAGGGAATATCGTCGTGAGACTTGGAGGATTTCATTTATTAATGTCCTTCATGAGCAGTATTGGGTACATTATGTCTGGAAGTAGACATAAAGAACTCTTCAGTACTATTCTTGCGTAAAATTCTTTGGAAAAGATGTTGACAGTTCATGCATATTCCAGAGCCGTCAGAGCTCATATTCTGACACATCTTGCGTTGGCAAAATAACCTTAGAAACCATTGAACTGACAGGTCAAGATCACCACTGTATGGAACTAATACTCAACAACATGGATCGACCACTGATTCTTGAGGCAGAAGAAAATGAAGCTTTCAATGTTGTATTTGTAAATCTTAAAAGAAATCTTTCAGTACTCGAAAATGAATGAGCCACAGCAAAGCTCTGGAACGCAATATTTCCATATTGTCACTTTAATGAAACAATTTATTGAGGCAGAGAGAATGGATAATTGGCATCTGCGCTTAGAAACCATACAAAAAATGCTACCTTATTTCCATGCTAGTGGACATTTTAACTATACAAAGTATTGTCATCTGTATCTTCAAGATATGCTTAACTTAGAGGAAAAAATGGACCCCGTAGAATTTGACAATTTTACACGACAAAAATAATTACACACAATTTAAATACACGCTATTTTTAACCGTCATTCACGAACGGAAATTCAAGCGTTTTTCGTATGTAAGCCCTACGTTTAAACAGAAGTTTATTGATCGCAGGCGCCACTACGGTTAGGCGGGTAGATAGGACAGTAGTTTTGGGGGTGATATCGATTTATCAAACTACGTGAAGTGGTTGTGAAGCAGCTGGGAAAAGATCAATTCAAACACCACAGTGACAGTGGGTGAGTTCAAGTAGTGAACATGTTAATATGTAAAACTTTTAGAGGAACAAACATGAGAGTTAATTAATTTGATGGAGGTCCTATAAATCACGAGAATCCATATAGTTCATAATTATAAAATTATGCTTAAGCAAACGGACACATTGCATCTTCTCTCTTTTCATTTTTTATATAAGGAAATATTTTTTATCACATAATTTTAGGACGAGGTCTCAACTAAAACTTATTCTCTCCTCGTCCTTCTGAGAAAACTTTAACACAAGTTTTGGATTAAACATTCATTTCTCGTTGTTAGAGACCTTGATCCAGAACCATGAATTGCTTCCTGATTGTCACCACTCGTCCGTTCTGGTGAGTGAAACTCAAATAAACAAATAATTTGCATATATTTCTTCCGTGTACCCTACAGTTGGAGAAGATATGTGACAACCTTCGGTCAGGTGAAAATGGGGACGAGGCGGAAAATCTAACCCGGGACTATTGTTTTGATCGCAGTGGTGTTAACAACTACACCATCCTTCCACTACCCCACACCACTTCCGCCCAGGCCTAAACCCCGGGAGACCTGAGAGTCCGGAACGATATATTCGATTTTAATTCTGATTAAGATTCCACGAGAAAACAGGATGAAAATGTTCGGCCTACACACCATACCAAGATCAAGGACAAATAAATATTAGTAATTTAAATTGCGTCCATTAATAATACATTAATTTTATACGTCCATTATGTTCATTGCGCTTCCTTACTAAACTAGGAAACGAACAAGATCGATATGCGATTGACGGAATACGTTTCTCGATGACGCGTCTCCATGGCAACCTAAAGCTCCAAAGTTAGTTCACTTAGAGGACGTACGAAAGTTTCTCTCTTCTATCAGAAACAGATCTGACAAAATATAAGGATGTCGTGTGGTGGCTTGGAATTGATGGCCATTATCGGCTTTGACGGTACGTAAAAAAAGTCAAATTTGTGAATCATAAGATACATAACAGTAATTGCTTTCTTTCCACTTTTTAATATATTTCAGGTTTTGTTGTCAGTGGTTTACGAGTCCACCCTGACGGTGCACACATAGTATATCCTCTAGGAAACAAAGTGTGCGTCCAAACATTGGGTTCAAAGCAGCAGCGCTTTCTTTGTGGCCACACTGATGCCGTATCTGCTGTTGCTGTTTCACCCAACGGATGTTACGTAGCCGGTGGTCAAGTCAATTATATGGGATTCAAGGTAAAGAAACAAATAAGATAGATTTTGTCGAAATTAAAGAAACGTTCGAATACGACGAAATTTTATTGAATTCCGGACCATCATTTTTTGCTTTAAGTAACCGAAAACCTGCGGAGAAAAATTCCCCCAAAATTCAGAAACGAGAAACCAGAGGTAATTTCTGATACTTCAAGAAATAAAAAAAGATACGTTATATTTTATTAGGGAATTGAAATACGTGTTATTGAGGATAACTAAATTTACTACCCATCCCTACGATTTGGTTCGTTTAACGTGTCCAACCTGACGTCCTCCGTGACGTGAATTTCCCGCGTTCTGAGTTGAAATCGAGTAGAGGAAGAATCGAGGGTCGTAGCCCGTATGTTTGATACTAAATGAAAAGAGGAAAGAAGGATCTACCTTCCTAATTCAATGATAATGCCCCAATTAACTACTATGCTTATTATTTCAGAGGTAGAGTTTCCATAATATTATACTACTACTAAACGAAACCTTTCTGTAAAACTGGATTATCTCTTCATTCCAAATGAAATAGAAATGAAAGCAGTCTGATAAAAAACAATATAACTGACTCAAATGTTATGTGTTGTAAATAAAAATATGCTACATATGTTTATAAATTAATTTAAATTTTATTTTTAATTATTTTCCAACATTTTTGAGCTAGTGGGATTCAGGCTATACCACATGATGTGAGTAAAGTAATATGGAATGATATATGTTGGGAAATATAATTTTTGGGGGTGTTAGAGCAAGTTTGAATTTATAGTTTGATGAACCTTAATTTTCAACAGGCAACCGTAATTGTGTGGAATTTTTGTTCGGGCCAAGTTGTGACAAGCCATGATTTACATAAAGTAAGAGTTGAATCCATCACTTTTTCATGTGACAGCAGATACTGTGTTTCACTTGGAGGGCGTGATGACTGTGTGATTGCTGTCTGGGATTTGAAGGACAACAAACCTCTGTGTGGTGAGTCAGAATTCCACACATACTTTCTTCAAGTTTGATTCTGTTGTTATTAGATCAGGAATAAACAGTAATTTGTATTTTACTGAGTGCAATACAAAACAATAATTATCCTAGGCCAAGTCTCTAACCCAAAAATAACTGATATTAAACGATTACTGAAACAAGTTATGCAATGTGACAGAATTTCTTTCATTTATGTAAAATTAAAGCAATTCAACACATAGTATTTAAAACAACTTTTTTAATATTCTAATTACCTCTTTTGCAAACCTTGGTTCCAAAAGCTCAAAGCTGGATTAGAAAATTGATTGTGAAAATTTTTATTTCTCAATTACATTTTAGGTCATGCAGCTAGCCCTGGTATTGGTGGTGATGCCCTATGCCTAATGCATTGCAATCGAAGAGCAGTATGCTTCGTATCTGCAGGAGATAACACTTTGCGAATTTGGAGAATTAATCCGTGCCAGCGTATATTGTGTGGAATGGATATCAAAATTGGCAGGATAAAAAGAACTGTAACTTGCCTTGCTGTAAGTGTTTCACCAATTATTTGTTTGTTATTTAATAACTAAGTTTGCTTTTCCTACATTTCCTTTTCTCTTTTTAAGATTTGTTGCAATGACAAATTCTTATACTGTGGAACTACAACAGGAGATATCCTAAAAGTGAATCTGAATTTTCACTGTGATACTTCCATTGAAGACCCATGTTCACCTCCTTCCTTAGTTGGAGTGTATGCAAAAATACCAAAAAAGAAGAATTTAAGGGGAGAACTATCTGAACGCTATTGTTTAGGCAAGTAGAAATACAAATGAATTTATTTCACGAAGTATTATATTTCTGTTTTTTATAAAACAAAATACATGACACAACAATATTAATCAAAAGAAAAATAAATATAATTCCTTCAGGAATATTACTATCAAGTGTACTATCATTTATTTCTGTGCATGTTGTATTATACTACTAGTTTTGTTTTCTGTCATATCTTTCCTTTGTATTACAATGCCATACTTCCATTGCAATCACAAATACAATTGTCATAAAGATATCAAACAAAGAAATAGATATATCTGAGGGTTGTTTTTTAACCTTTGCAAGTAAATCCCGTAATTGTTTCTCAATTCTACACATCATATAGTAGTAAAGAAACTGAGTAATTTCAAGAAAATTTTTGAGGTATTGCAGTATTTTTAAGGTTTTTCTCCTGATATTTCAAGCCAGTATATACTAATTCTTTCAATAAAACAATTGACATTTTTTACAAATTATAGTTTCTTAAATGAATGAAAATCGTTATTTGAAAAAATTTTAATTCTGTGATTTAGTATATTAAGGTATATGAAAACATTTGAGAATTGCGCAATCAACCTTTCACCCAAACACCACTGTATGAATTAGAAAACAATTTTTCTATAGCATACATAAATACTCTACACTCTGTAATAAGGCTCTAACCAAATAATTACTGCATCAACTTTACCAAATGTCCTTACCCCATTCTCCTCTCATGACCAATCACTCATACCTTTTGTGTTGGTACTCAAAATATATTGGATGCATCCATCATTTTGTACTTAACGAACTCTTGGACCAGTTTTTTTTCACTGCTAGTATTTTGTTGACACAATGCAGAAAACACAAACACTCACTCTCTTGTCTCACTCACAGCCAACATAAAAATATAATTTCCGATTTATTTATAATGTCTTATTAAAGTGTAAGAAAGACTTTCTAATGAAACTTTTTTCTAATAAGAATCATGTTCATCCAAATTGTTAGGTGTGACTGCCATAGTCCTCTTGCCGAATGACCCTTGTTACGTGATAGCTACTGGAGATGGAATAGTTGAAATGGTGAAAGAGTGTTGCGGACCTGTAGGATGTCCTCCAAACTGCCTACGTGTTCCTTCTCTACCATGGATTTGCACAGTAAGTGTTCAGAAATATATTTATCAACTTCAGATATTATAAGACTCATCTCTTCTCTCAAATAAAACAGGTCAAGAGAGCCAAACTGTGTGCTGGAGTAACTTCCATGGAGAGAATGTGTGGTTGTCTCGTGGCAGGAACCAAGAGATGTGAAATATTTACCATCGACTTGAAAACATTTTGTGTTGAACTTATTGTCACTTGTCACACACATGCAGTTTATGATGTGGCTTTCCCTTGGTAAGTTTTTACAATATTTCTTATTAAAAATTAAAACCATCACGCATTTGAATTTTTAAATGATTTTCCAGTGATTTCGGAGGGGCATTTGCCACTTGTAGTAAAAATGATATCCGTGTATGGAGCACATGCTCCTGCAAAGAACTATTAAGAATTTCAGTTCCAAATTTCTGTTGTTCGACTGTGATTTTTTCACATAATGGGAAAGCAATAATAAGTGGTGAGTGTTCTCAGTAGTGTGATGTAATTTTATTTAAATTGTTGTTTTTTTTCTCTTAATTTAAATAATTACATAATTAGGTTGGAATGATGGAGTGATCAGAGCATTCACTCCTCAAACTGGGAAGTTAATGTTTGCTCTTCACAACGCCCACAATAAAGGAGTCAATGCCATACAAATTACCAGTTGTGATAAGAAATTGGTCAGTGGCGGAGTAGAAGGAGAGGTAAGCGGTAGGATGACCAAATCAGGCTTAGTTCTTACATCAGTGTTTCCCAAACACTTTTTGGGGAAAGGAACACTTTCCTTTCAGGCAAAATATATTTTTAAAACACTAAAATTTATTAATCATGTTACGTCGAATGAAAATGGTAGACGGGACCGGGATTCGAAACCGGGACCTTGAGCTCTACGCGCTCATGCGCTTACCGCCTGCGNTTGTGAACTAAAATTTAGCGTAAAATGATTACATTTTGATGAAAGATAAAAATAAATTTTTTAAACACATTTTTTGCTTACTTAGTATAATTTTGAATCAAATATATTGACTCAATAATTGTTTATTTATGTCCACCAAGATCATTTATTTATATATTTTATATACATTCACTAGACGAAGACCCAAATAGTTATCAAAATGTTGTGAGTGTAAATTAAGCTTTGTCTTCTTGGAAGGTTGAACATAAAATTACAATATTTAATTACCCACACACCAAAGGTATGATAATTGGAATGTAGAATAAAGGAGATTCAAGAGTTTAATTTTTACTGTCCCATATTTTCTTAATTTTGGGTGTAACAAGTGACAGATGATCTACATGACAGATGTGACATTGAGTCTATTTCTTAATTTCATTTCCATAGAAGAAGAATGAAAATCGATTTTCACACCAGAAAATACCATGGATAGTGGGGGACCATCTTAAATGATAGATACAGTGGAACATTGCTAATTCCTCAGTCAAATTAAAGAAAAAAAAATTATTCAGATTACATAGTTTTTATTTACTGAGAGAATATTACCTGTATAAATATAACCCACAAATTGTAATATATTTCAGTCAAATGTAGTGATCTGACTGAATTTGAGCTTTTTAACATAAGTGTGATTCCCGATTAAATTCTCAACAAAATTTTCAGTTGCTTCAAAATTATTTGTAAGTATGAAGTATTTATGATGTTTTGAAAAAGCAGAGTTGAAACAAGGTCTGTTTTTGAATTTATGAAGGTTTTCTTCTTCAAAATTGATAACATATGAAAGAACATCTATGTAATCACATATATTTGAGTTTTCTTCTGAGAAAACCAATATTATTTCAAATGATGGATGTTTACAATTGAGCAAGGTTCCTTTAGTTTATTTACACTGCATTACATGACAACCACAAGTGTTTATGTAAATGTTCCTGTGTAGGTGCGATTTTGGGACATAAAACCATGTAAACAAACATTGCTGTGCATACATAAAGTACACAAAGGCCCAGTAACAGCAGTTGATATTTCAACATGTGATACAGAAGCAGTCTCTTCAAGTAGTGATGGCTCCTGTGTTATCTGGGATCTATGGTACGTAAAGTATTTTTCACATGACTGCAGAGGAGGTTCTACTCACATTATGATATTATAATAGAAACACTAAACACTGGCTGCCAGGACATTAATAACAATGTCCATATTTATGACATACTGTTGGAAAATGTTCTTTGCCACAGAAAATAGATTTAGTACTTTAAATAACTAATGGTCACCTTTTCAAATTCAAAGAATACCTATTAAATTCATATAGAGAAATAAACTACAGACAAAATAATATAAACTTCTGAGTATTTATACAAATTTTTATATTCCAGTCGGTTGATGAGCAGAATGATTGTATTCAGAGATACCCAATTCACATGTGCAAGATTTTTCCCAACTGGTGTACAGTTTCTGTCAGTAGGAACAGACAGACGAGTAGGGTTTTGGGAAGTATTGGATGGTTCACTGGTTCGAGAGGTTGAAGGGTCAAGCTGTGATGCACTGAATACTGTAGCAATAGCTCATAGTGGTTGTGCATTTGTTACTGGTGGTAATGACCAGTGCGTAAAAGTAAGTATTTAAAATATATCAAACAAAGACTTTGCTTCAAAATAATGTTAAATTAGGAAGATTTTACGCTTAGTATTACTGTTGAAAATTGGATATACGGTTCTCCATTTATTAGCTAGCTAACAGTTTTAAATTTGAAATATTTTTGGATGTGATTTTTTGCCCAACTAACCCTACCTGATATGATGATTTAAAAAGTAATTTTGAAAAATATAATTTTAGATCCCTTCATTCATTGCTTTTCAGTTTATTTTCAGAATTAAAATTGTACAAAATAATTTTGTCCAATATATGCAACTTCCAACAAATGCTCTGCTTTGGCTGTAGTCAAATTTCATTACATTACATTTTATAATGTTAAATAATGAAACGAAGGTTAGAGATGCTATTTCATTCTTTTTCTGTAAGTTAATGTATAACAAAGTCACTAAAAATATTTATTAAGTATAGATGTTTCAATCAAAATTCATATTAAATTCTTTCCCATGAAATCCTAAAATTCAAGAGGTATTGCTCTATATTGTGAATTTTTTCATTGAAAATTACAATTAAAGATTTTTTAAACATTATCGTTATTCATAGTAAGATGTTATATATTCATATTCATAGTTATTCATCATCCAATGTACAAATAGCAGAACTCATAATTCAATGTCCCCTTCCAGTTTCCAACAGAACTCTTAGGGCAATTAAGGTATTTCTACAGAAGCAAATCCTTGAGATATCTTTGGGACTTCCTTCATAATGTAACTACTTTAAGAATAATTCCCCAAAAAAAGAAGTTTATCTAAAGTAAAATCACTGATTACTTCCAGCTGTGGAGTTACAGCGGTGGGACCATTAGTCATGCAGGAGTAGGACATGCTGGAGCAGTGACCAGTTCAGCATTTTCACCAGATGATCAAGTAATTGTCACAGTTAGTGCTGATGGAGCAGTTTTTGTATGGCGAAGTCCTTGCTCCTGTGCTCCCTGCCCTGTCCGCAAATGCAAGAAGGGACATGGAGACTGCAGACATGGTAAGGAAGACATTCACTTGTGCAACGACCATTGTCCGCTTTCCCAAGCCAGTCATCTACCAGAGGCAGGGAAAGCTGCAGCAGCAGCTGCTCCATAAAAATAAAAAATATAGAGCATCTAAATTGATGCAAAGGACCAAACACCGTATTTTAATATGGTAGTAATACTACATTATCACTGAAAATAAGTCCAGGTAACCTAAGACGACTAGTCATCTTTATTCAAACAACAACTTGATGTAAAAATTCAACTATATATTCTTAGAAGTATTTTCACATGGAGTATTTTTATATGACATGTTTTATTAAATTAATTATAAAATTTTTCTGCATTAAATAATTATTATTGACTTCTTATATCTCCAGAACAAAAAATAGAAAAAATAAAATGGAAAAAAATATAGCACAATATAAATAAACATAATTAAAAAGTCAAAAAAATATTTTTGTGTAGAACAATTAAAATTTGAAGTCAAAATAGAATCCAGAACTTTTTTCTTTCACAGTATTTTATTTATTAATATTTTTAATTTACTCGAAGTTCATCCATTTTTATTCACAATATTTATTTTAAATTTCTTTCTTTCACTCTACAACACTTTTACTTAAATAATATAAATAAACATATCATTTCACTTCACAGCATCACCAGAGAGGATAAGAACTGCAATTGTGGATATTATCTAGCGAGACCTCTTTTCTTATTTCAATTAAAAAGACAAGTACTTCTTGTTACAAGAAGAATATATCAGAGAAAATAATATTATGTTACGAATAAATATAACATTAATGTTCCCCAGATAATATGTTTATTCATAAATGTATAAAACAGAAAATCAGCACAATAATAGTTAAAAATTTCTATAACAAGAAGATTAATCACCTTCATCATTTTTTATCTTTTTCAAAACAAAAATTATTATTGAAAGAAAACAAACTTGTAAACTTGTCATGACATATTAATGCCCAACTTCACAACTATTTGCCACAATTCACTTTCAATAGTACTAGTGTTATTAAGAGAATATATTGAATTCTGATTACTAACAATCACAACAGCAAACCACGGTGAAAATTTTGAAACCTCAGGAATTTATTTCATTACAATTATGTGAAGAGAAAGCTTTATCTTCCATTACATTTCACCAGGTCAGTCATAATAAGGGCAATACAGACGGGACTCAAAACAACGACCTTACATGATCATGTGCAGGTATATCTTTCATCTTCCAAACATACACTGTTTCAATCCACACAATCCCTCATAGAGAAACGGTCAACAATCTCAGGTGCCATCCATAAATTACATAAAACACCTTGGGGGAGAAGGAACTTTCCATATTAATACATTGTGTATGTTGGGGAGTGAGAGGGGAGCCTAAGTTTCTTTTATAGGTACTAATAACTTAAAAATTTTTACCTACAATCCTTAAGCTCAACCACAATAAAAGCACAGAATGAGAAAATAAGTCAGAGACCCAAAGTTCGCTCACGCATTTTCCAACAAAAAATAATTTTTCTAGAGTAACATTATGTAATTTGCAAGGTAATTATATAGTAGGGTAAGGAGATAATAAGTTAAATGATTATTAGTTAAAAATGGAGAAACTCTTCGTATACTGGTCACAGTTCTTGAACCTTCTTATGAAGGTACAACTCTTAAAAACAAAAATTAATATAAACTTAGACCTGGGAAATCAAAATTTATAATGGAATCCAAGATTACACAATGTACCAAGTACATAAAATTTCTCAATTTAGACATTCAGTTACTTTTCATAATTCTAAAACCTTAATTAAACAATTCCATTATCAAAATAATTAGGTAGTAAGGGGCCAATGTGGCTTTCAAATCCAAAAACATGTTGCCACAATTATTTTTGCATAAAACTTACATTGTGTACTGCAACTTGACTCCAATCATTTATCCAATGGAAAGACTTGAACTAATGTAAACTTTTGTAAAACAAACATTTATAGTACTGGAACTGTCATTTGCAATTTTTTTCCAGTCATTGATTGTGAAGCATACAATCTCCTCGTAATGAATTCACCACAATTCCAGAAAATGTTACAGGTAGAGCCACCATGTTGTTACTAGATTTTGTTAACTAGAAGTGCTTTCGAATGTACACCTTCTCACAACTGGTAACAAAATAGTATACTGCTTTAGCTGTACCATTATTCAACTCTGTAAAGAATCTGATCAATCTAACTGTTTCAGTTCACCAAAAATAATAAATTAAACTTTTGCAATTTTATAGCACATGATTTTAAAATGTCTGATTGAAATAGTTCCTATATACACATCTGCTGATATAGTGTTCAATACCTAGAATTTGTGTATTTTCAAATGATTCATTTATCCTGTTCCGTAAAATATAACTGTACATCTAGTTCTAGTTTTGTTTCAATAATGAAAAATCAAAATCAATGGCTAGTTTGTTTGTTTTTTCCCATCGCACTTAATTTGCATGGTAATTTTTAAATTGAAATTAATTTATATATTTCAAATCATAAAAGTTAGTAAAGACTTGCTCTGATGACATTAACTGAAATTAATTTATCACAAAATAAAAGTACTTTAAGTTTAACTTGGATGAGAACTACTATAAGAAAACTTTAATATCCTTCCTTCAGCTAAAATAATTTTATTATATTATCTGTAATGCAAGTTGCACATACTGTTGCAATAATTGCACTGAAAATGTTGCATGTTTCACAACAGTGACCCTAAGTAATTAATGCTTTTTAGAGGGAATGGAGAGAGGTTGGACTGAATTTATTTTTACAAAACTATATCAAAATATAATATTGTTAGTAATACTATTTCAAAATACAATGGCTTGCACATATTTATAAGATTTGGATGAAATATGGTACAAAAATCAATAGCAAGATGCATCAGTTGAATAAAAGAGTGGTACTGAGTAAAAATTCATAAAGATCGTTTTTATGTCAGCAAAAGCAATATTTTTTTCACATTAATAACAGTTTATAATTGTTTAACTTATGTTTTATGACTTAACTCAAAAGTACCTTTCTGGATTAACTTCAGAACCTTTTCATTGAAAAAATTAACATTTCACAAAAGGTAATATCAACAATATAATTCAGAGAGATTACAAAAAAAAAAAAAGAGTATTTTAACTCGACAGGTGACTCAAAATGTAGTCCAATGGAAATGGTAATCCACATGGTTTTAGTCATGTTACCAGAATTTGGAGGTATTGATTCTTTATATTGTGAGATATGATAAGTGATAACAGGCTAGAAATTAACCATAAAAGTACTATTGTCCCTGCAGATTAAATTTACCTGTTACTAATACAACGTCCCCCAGGGGATTTACATCTAGTAAGTACGTGTTTGGCAAACACGGGGCCCCGAGCTGAGTCTGGCATTACTTCCACTTACTTGTGC
>NNCF01127011.1:541988-583336 GCA_002313205.1 Laupala kohalensis
AAAAAAAACAAAAAAAAAACTAATACAACGTTGTAACAAACAGGGACAAGCAAAAAGAATTAAAATTGATGAGAGGCATAGGTAATGAGGTTTTGAAATTACAGCCTGTGTATATTTAATTTGAAAATATTGTCAACAATTCTTTTTTAATATTATAGAAATTTTTCATAATAATAAAATTGTAAACAATCCTCCCCCTCTCCAAATTTAAATTAACATCATTAATTTTTAAAAGAATGATGTATGTCTGGCATGTTTTTCTTTCAGTAGCATGAAAATGCAGTAGAGAAACAACACTTTATACCAATTTAGCTGTAAAATCCTGATCTAAAAGAGATACACATCTTCTATACTTGCTTTCAATACTCTACATATTCAAACTCAATTTTCTAATAAGATATATTTAATTCTGAACAAGTAACTCTCATTCTGAATATTGAAATACAGAAAAACATTTTCCTGATGTCTGATGATCACCACTGAACTTAAAGCAGGAAACTTTCTTCCTTATTTTGTCCTATGTGTTAAGAAGATTGGTTACAATCACATGAAAATTCACTTTCAAACAATCCAATGTTCTTCACAATTAATATTACATTATCAGACTGAGCAAAACTTTAAAGTGAATATTTTTAATGTCCTCGTGATGTTCAGTTCCATCCTCATTTAAATGATAAAGATAAGATACTTTAAATAAAGGAATATTCTTTAGAACAATAGTTTCAGGGAGAAAACAAATAAATAAAGCATGTAAATTTGCTAAAATATTTATTTCAGATTTTATGCTTCTCAAAATGAATTATCTGATCATTCTTGACGACTAGAAATGTTCATATCTTTGAAACAAGAACAACGAAGCGCAAAATGCTATGATAAAAAAAGAACAAGTCCACAATAACAGCAATAATCCCACAATTTTAAAAACTATATATTTTTAAATAACTTAAACCTACAGTAAATTCACATATTATAATTTAAACAAATAAAATTTATTACCTTCTCCCAATTAACAGACAAATAAAACATGGTATTAATTGTCGCCTAATTCTAATCAGGAAAACAATATTCTCTCCTTCTATACTGCATACTGCAACAGGTGATAGTTCCTAAATTTGAGGGTTCCTGCCAGTAAAACATTTTACCGTGAATATATTGGCAACAACTTCTACCAGAGATAAAAGCACAATTAACTACACCTTCAATTTTTAATATGCAATACTTATTGAACTGAATCTATGATGATATTTGAATACATAGTTTAGATGCATATATTATTTACGTTGTTGCTACAGAACACTAAAGAAATCACAGAAACAGCAAGACTTTGGCATCAATAAAGCACATATTTCAGTCAAAAGAAAAAAAATCCCAATGTATCCCCTTGTGATTGGAGAACACCAGGCTTGCTTATCACTTTCATGAAAATTTAGCACCACTTACAGACAGCTAACAAGAACTATTTAGGACATTACTAACACACACAATTATTGAAACATGGAAAGAAGTAATAGAATTATACAAATTATTACATGGTCTTTGCGCTCAAGAAGTATTATAATTTTCACAGCAAATAGCAATACTGTTGCAATATTAAGTGAATGTGTTCACATTTTTAGGTAAAAATTTCTCAGAAATTCATGAGAAGTAAGGAATGCATCATTGCACTAAAAGTCAATATGTTAACACACAATTTTCAATAAAAACATCCCCTTTCACCTTCTCTTATAAACAATAGTGGAATATATTGTATCACAGACACTACAATTAATGTGATTTACTTAAAAGAAGTTGTCCATAAAAAAATACAATTACATATATTACAATTCAGTGTACACTTGATAAATTTATCACCAGTAGACTTGTACAAAATATGAATAAAGAAAATGAATAAATTTTAAGCATATTAACACTAAGCTGATCAATACAAGAATGTAGAATTCCTTACACAATCCTCTACCTTCACTTTGTCAAGATTGAGTCATTTACACTTCAGCCAAAAAAAAAAATTACACATTTGTTTAAGTCTTTATAACATCAAAACCTGCAATGTATAAGTACACAAAAATAACATATTGAATATTTGTAGAGTAGAATTTAATAAAAGTAGAATTTTAACTTCCAACTAGAAAAAATAACAATAGTTTGTAGGCAAACAACTGCTAACTGACAATTTATTTCATCACTTGCACAGTTAGTCCTCGACTTACAATAAGGTTGTATTCAAATATCTTTTTTTGGAGTCTGAAGTTGAGACAATATTTTTCTGTACTTTTGATGGTATTTTGGTAAGTAACGTGGTTTCCATATCNACTCTCAAACTCTAACTTTTACTTGGCTCAACTAAGAAAGTGACTTGCAAGCATAAAAAATGAATCCTTAAATGAATAAATATAAACTTATGAAGAACTTAAATAGTCAGATATTTCTTTAAGTAAGTCCAACTGTCCCACTACAGGCACTGAAGTATAGCTTACAGTAGAAAATGCAATATTAATGAATAAAATAATTTATATTTAATTAATGAAATTAGAAAAACTTGCATCAAACACACTCCTNCGTGGTTGGCTTTAGAAAATGCAATATTAATGAATAAAATAATTTATATTTAATTAATGAAATTAGAAAAACTTGCATCAAACACACTCCTTCCTGTTTTTTTTAATACCCAGGTAAATACAGGTTTTACCATCCCTCATATTGAGAACAAAGCTGTTTTTAACAACTGAAAACAGCTACATTAATCAACAAGATAAATAATCCTGAAATTTTTTTATGCAATTGCTTTAAAAATTTGCCACTTGATTTTAAGAAAGTGGTTGCTTGGGCTATCATTAATATAAACTTGATAATTTAGAAAACATTTCCCTCAATCCATTTACTATTGTTCCTCTGCTATGTCTTCCTAGTTATTTACTTACCGAAACAAAAGCAGAGGAAAACATTCATTTTTGTGATTATTACGTTCATATTGAGTACATAATACACATCGATATATTACACACAATAATCAAATAAAGTTAAATAAAAAACCTTACACAATTTAATTTAGGATAATTTTTTACTGTTGGATGCAAGGTCGAGGACTACCTGAACACACAATACTAGTTCCAGAGATAGTGAGATACTGCCAAAGATAACATACTAGGGAATAAGGTGAACAGTTCTTTCAATAACAATTAATGGTGAATGATTACTGTTATTATGAATCAACAACCTACAAATTACCCAAAAGGTTTAACCAATCAAAAAACCTGTCACTATCAATTGAGAACTTTATAGAACTATGGAACAACACAATATTTTACAGTACAATTAGGCATGCAGGAAGGGTAGAATTAAAATGTCATTTACTTTCACATGGGAGCATATCAGACTAGAGCAGGCAAAGAAGCAATGGCATTCTTCGGGGGTCGGCTACATTTTCCAATGAGAAGTACGAGGTCTCTTACAGAAGGCATGCAGGACGGCTCAGACCCTGCAACGACAGACATGCACCAAACGTTACTGAGCATGTTGCAAAACAGCCAACATTTGACTAACAAAAGTCAACTATTTAACAAAGATACACAAAAGAAACAGAGCTCAGTTGATTATTCCATTGTTCTAATGAACCGAGTCAGGAAAAACAGAAGCAGCTTGTATTGAAAAGCACTCTTCAAATCATTACAAAAACAAGAAAGATTGCTATGACCTTCTGTCAATATACTCAGAAGGTCAAGTTTACAATTTCAAAACTTGATACTGAAACAGATTATATCTGTTACATGAAAGCCGTAGATGCAATGTTCAAGCAAATCAAAGGAGCTAGTAACTCCTCACCTTGGAGGTATACATTGTTATTTTCTTTATTTAAACTAAGCCAAAAGTAATTATTGCTGTTCACTTACGGTTTTTTCAAGAGAAATTAAGGTATATCACCAGATGTACAAATATTCAAAAAAGACATAAAAAATTCTTAGAAATAATTGGGGGTTTGTGACTTATTTCAAATTCCAGAGGTACTCCTTGTATATAACTCAATGTAAAACTAAATATAAAAGGAACTTTTAGTGATGTACTGCACAAAGAAATCAGGCAGAATGAGAAAATAATAAAAGTTATTCTAAACAAGATATTGCATCTACCCCTTCTCTAGTCCCTTTCTGACATCTCTTACAATTTGGCGGTGAAGAGCCCAAGGCAATACATGAATAAGAAATTTATTTTATACTTTGATTCAAAAGGTTCAGTGGGAGAAAGGAAATTAACAACAACAAAATTAGACTTTGATATGTTTCCACAATGCAGTGAAGAAACTAGTTTCATTAGTTTCCATGATGCACCATAACTATTAGAAGGAACAATATAGAGTAAAATATCTACAACTACATAACACGAGAATTGAGAATTGACTTTACAATATGTTTAAAAAATGCATATGAAAAAGTTATTGCTCTATTAGAACTGACACACATTTCAAGTCTTGTGGACAAAATACTCTAAACTCAGCTACAACTAATATAATGCACATATCTTCTTAGATCTACATCCTCAAGAAGAATACTTCAGCACCTTTTAGAATATTATAAAGATCACACACAGATAGTAAAACTTTGCTTCTTAAGCAAATGCAAAACAGATGAATAAAAAGAAATACTGTATTTTGCTGTATATAGTGCAGAACAATTGACCCAAATTGTTTTGGAGGGTAAAATTAGGATTATTACAGGTAAGTAGTATTGACTCTTACAAATAAATGTTGATGATTTCTTTATTTCCCTTCACGAGTTGAAAGTAATTTAAGAAAGATATGATAAAAGCAATATTTAAATTAATACCACAGTGTCATCTCTTCCATACACTTGAAACAGACAATTTCTGCAACAGATTCATAAACATGAAACAAAACAACAACATTGAGAGCTCTAGAACAAAGTGAAGCACACTATATTGCTTAATAATTTAACACTAAAATTTTTCCTTAAATTAACTTGCAATGTTAAAATATTGATGAATATATTGTGGCCCACGGTGTAAAGAGAATGGATAATGCTAACATTCTAATGATAGCACAATGAGGATGTCTCTTAATTTCTATTGTGTACCAGCAATCATTTTGTTCTGTTTAGTAATCATTTCTAACAAGTTTCTTGAAAGATAGTTATTTAGCTAAATGATACCATACAGCAATAAAAAAAATAAAACTTAGCCCCAGTAAATTTTGGCCTAAAATATTGGCAAGTGAGAAAGTTCATAATACACTGCAAAATACAGTAATTGTTTCAAGACACATAAATATAAAAAGCAATTATCAGTCTAGTTTAATATATTTGAGCAAAAGTAATTTAATAATAGTTGAGGAACACCAATATAGAGAAGTGAGCAATATACAACAAGCTGTTGAGTCATTAACACCTTTAATTACTAGAGAAAATAAAATATGTTTACTTCTAACACCCACCCTAAAAACGTCTCTTAAGAAATTAATCAATACCGCAACAGAACCAGACATTCCTATCTAAATATACCAATGACAAAAATATACAAATTCAAATTCTCACTATACAAAAGTTTTGCAACCAATATTACAAAAAGGACAAACAGTAATAAAATAGACAACACAATATTTAATTTCTCACGAAATGAGATCTCCTAATTTAAAAGTCACATGCAAATTGAACAAACATGCAGAACATTTCTTCCAAAGCAAGACTTCACTACAAGTAAATTATAGGATAATAATTTTGCCCAAGGGAGTTTATCATTAACATTAGTCATAAAAAAAGAGAGAGAGAAAGAATATTCATAAGAAACCAATAAGTCTGATCTAATAATATATAAGTCAAGTAGCAATGAACTGAAACATTAGGTTCCCTTACAAAAGACTGACTTTGAGTTTAATGAAGATAAGTATCATTTAGACTCTTCTATGTTTAGAATGCCTTGTGTACATAATATTTAGAATAAGTATTTTACATTTTTCTCACTTACACCATTACTAGCAGTTTATTTAATCATATTCTCTTCAGGTAACTTTAATACTGATACTTAAATATACACATTATTCGTGGTCCTGTAATTAGATATTGAAATTGTTTTAATGAAGACAATTCCAATCAGAAGATGGAACAAATTTATCTTACTAAAACAAGAATTTTATCCACCCAAACAATTGTTTTACTTTGGCACATTTCTCTGCTAAATTAAAAATTTTGGCACATTATTTCAGCCAGATTTCAGTTAAACTGTGGTTTCCTTGTCACTAATCACTTTGATTCCATCTTTTGTTATCTGTATCTGAACATTAGCAACTTCTTCGACAACTTGTCGTTTACCCAAGTCTCCCCCCTCGCTGCTCACCTGCTTGTGAATTTTGCTATTGCCAGTTGTGGTTGCTATTATCTGAACAGCTTGACCTGGGTAAGTTATAGATGATCTCTTAGAGTTTTCTTCATTTGTCATTTTCTCAGATTCACGTTCTAAAAATGAACTCTCGTCAACCCTTTCAACTCTAATAAATGTCACAGGCCCGTTTTTAGGTTTCGCAATAAATGCGTCTCCATAATTACAAGACATGCCTCCCTCCCCATATTCTAAACCATTTGGATGAGAAGTCGGACTAGGTGATTCCATATTAACATCACTTGGTGATGGAGTAAGAAAGAAAGACTGAGATTGATTGTATTCTGGATACAAAAAGTACTTACTGTTCACAGATGAACACCAATGCAAGCATGAGGAAAAAAAGTTTCATACCATAAATAAAGTAATTTTATTACATACTTCATACAAGGAACTCTAAAAAAATAATCTAACAAAATAACTTATTACTCCGTAGTAAAATAAATATATAAAAAGTACGAAGTTTTCAAAATTAAATGAAAAATAATGGATCAATAAAAATTATGTAACAAAAATCTGGCAACTAATGTAAAATTTACATAAATATGAAAAAAAAAACAATGTTACTTCGGCAAACTTTGTTAAATTTTAATAATGCTTTCTGGCCTACTAACTGTAGTATTATTTGCTACACATTCACTTGAAGTCCTTTTTTTACTTTTTATACTATATAAACTGTAAAAATATAAAGAAATTTAGTTTACAAATTTGAATCTTCATAAGGGCACATAACGTAATATACTCACTTTTCTTTGGTTCCATACAAGCCTTCCTTTGTGATATAATCAAGAACTTGATCAGGAATTAGGTATTTGACACTTTCTGAACGCCTTAAAGCTCTCCGAATTTTTGTTGAACTCACTTCATTAGTAATCCATTCAGTGACTATAGTAATGTTATTCTGAAATAACAAAGAGACATATACAGTTACAATAATCTTCATTGACGCAAGCTTTTTTCCCATATTGTGAGGTTTACTCTCCAAATATTCATCATGCAACAGAGATGCAACACACCAACTTAATATTTTTAGCAGAAAATGTTATTCAGAAAAACAAATACTAGGGTTCACATACCATGTGTTTTGTCAAAATATCAGACTCATAAATAAATTTATAGGGATTAGAGCCTTCTCTTGTTATAACGATCAAGCCATGTTGTCCAACTATAGTCTCGATCTATAAAGTAAAATTGTTCTTAATTACTATCTAGCTAGTAAAATTTGAAGTCATCTTCCCTTCCTCTACCAAAAAATACTTACATCTTCTTCAGCCCAAAGACCAGGAACACCGAAAGATTCAAGAAGATCTGCTCCACACAAAAATTTCACATGAACTGGAGTCTCACAGTTAAACTTAACCTCATCTGGAATCCACTGAAAATCATCCCGTCTCTGCTTCTTGTTGGGAGAATCATTATTATCATTAATAAACGCATTTAACTGATTCTAGAAAGAAAAAATAAAGTGTGAAAATTAGTTCAAACAATAAGATACTATCAATTACATAAGAAAAGTATTAATTGTCAATTCTCCTAATATTTACAAGAAAAATAAATTTTCCCACAATAATCTACTTTCACATATTCCATATACAATAGAAGAATCTTCACTCAGAAGTTGCGACTGAAATATTTACAAACTTGACTTAACCAGAAATACAAATACATTAAAGGTTATTGGTTTTTGGCTTCAAAAAATACAAAGTTCTACAATTAATAAAATATGATAAAAATACCTGATGATAACCTAATACTACTCTAGTTCTCGAATGACCTTCTTGGTGACATTCCCAAGTTGAAAGATTAATCCAGTCACAGTTTCGAAGCGCAAGTTTTAACATAGCACACCGATGTGTAGACGATATTAATTCCTTTTTCCCGTAATCATCATGCACAGGTGACATAATACCTCCAACGACGGAGTGCGTCCCCAGCTTGTGCAGATGATCACGCGCAATTTCTGCAAAGAAATAGTATCAGTGTCAAATTCAAACAAAACAATGAATTACCAAGGAAATAAAGACAATTAAACTCACCGAACATTCTCAAGTGCATAATAGTAGGTGGATTAAATGCACCACATGCTAACAACACAACTTTAGGCGGTGCCATTGTAAGAAGATATCATGAACGAATGTTAATCACAAATCAAAATGAAGAGAAAACAGTACAATACGCATTGTAACTTGTTCAACATCTGGCTGAAACTGTGTCATCCTCACACATCGATAAAGTGCACCACCCCGCGCCTCCCCACTACTTCCCCAGAATTTTCTGTTACCCCCGGATACACTTCGTGCCTTGCATCTCTCGTAAATTATATGGAGAACGATGCGAGTGCAACACGCAACCATTGAGCGTAATTGTTCTTCAACCCATTTTTTGTGTACTTTCGATATTGCAAAATACGATCGAACTTACAATTAGTTGAAGTTAATTTTCTTCGACAAGTATGTGAAATGAACACGAACCGCGAAAAACTTAGAGATTGAAGTCTGTACAAAGAGCCCATCGTGAATTTACCTTGGATGAGTGAAAATTTTCTAAATCAGTGATTCTGAACAAGCATTGATGATGATTTGATAAATATCGTAACATTGGCAGGTTCGAAGAGAATTCTAATTTTTTAATCGTGACCAAATCCCAACAAATTACAGTTAAATATAAAATGTAAATAATTAGATCATGTGCTTGGATTCATGGTCTAAACTTTAGTTCAGACCAAACTTAGTGATAAATGTTTTGTTTGTCTTCTTTATTATATAGTGGATAATTCAGATAACCTGATGAGGAGTCGTTCAATTTTGAACCGTATTTCAATTCATTTTCTGTTCATAGCAATTTGTGTTTCTTTTTGTTTGGAAATCATATTGCGCTTTCTTATTTCGTGTATAAGCGACGCTTTTAGTTGATCATATCTAGTTTTTATTTCATTTATAAGGAATTTTTAAATTAGTTATTACCATATTAGAAAGAATTGCACTTTTAATTTCTAATGTCACATTCATTCTGGAAAAAAGTACTTATCTTATTGTGAAAATACGTCAAGGGGATTTTTGTTTGTTTAACCCAGCCTTTCCCTTTCGCACTTTTAATTTCTTATGTCACATTCATTCTGGAAAAAAGTACTTATCTTATTGTGAAAATACGTCAAGGGGATTTTTGTTTGTTTAACCCAGCCTTTCCCCACTTCATGTGGGGTCGGCGATCAAGGGGGAAAATGATAGATATTAATTGAATATTTAAATCGGAGACATCCTGAATATGCCCCATTCGAGCAATATGTCATTCAAATTTCTTGAATATTTGAAGCACGTGTATGAAATTTAATGGGATGATAAATAAAGTGAATTGGCAAAGATCATTTTTGGAATCAGACGAGCTTCGCGCCCAGGTCCTTCTGGGGTCGGCGTCCGCCCTTCTCCCCATTCACCGTTCACCCATCCCTTTCTTATTTCCACCGTTCCACCGCAAATATTTATCGTGATTATTATTTTTTAATGTGTAAAGGTTATTAATTTTGTTGATATGTGTCACTGATTGTATCATCAAGGAATTAAATCTCTTCACACATTATGAAACAAAATTTTATTTTCTGTATAAGGAAATATCATTATGTTACAAAAATAGTACAGATACATAAATTAAAACTTAAATATTCCCAAAAATTTCAAGCAGTCGTGTAGGTCTCAACCATTAGCCCTGATATGTAAATGAGAAGGACAGAAAATGTAAATGAGTCATGAAAAATAGTTTATTTTATTAATTGTAATAATGGTGGGAGAAATAATAGAACTATTCATATATCAATCATACTCATCCATCCAACAATCTAGCTCAAAATTAAAGGAAAGAAAATTTATCACTTATATCCATTAAACATGAATTACAATATTTGTTACATTAAAAAATATAATTAGACATGAAATAAGATTACTTCAGTGTCTAAATATGAGAATGCGGCCCTATAGTTTAATTTAGAAAATTGCAAAGAACACAAATAAGTGCCCCGTTATCAGATGTCAAAGTCATACCTTACATTACATTGGATTATTTTGTAGGCAGGTGTATAATTTACACGTATGGCATTTTATGAAACTTTGTTTAGTATCGAAGAAAATGTATGTTAGTTTAAAATCATGGATCGCAGGTAGCGCTCAGTCTTCATTAACAACCAGAAACAATCAAAAGGAACAATTTTATTTCCTGTCATTACAACCTGCTCAATATTTTCATTATACCTCCTACTCCAACAGCACTTTTATAATAAAGAAAGAAAAGAAAAGGGAAGGGAAAATTACCTAATACGTCAATCAATGCAACTTTTACCTCCTGTTTCTTCTTCCAATTTCTTTCTCTCTTTTGGGTAGTACCAGACTTGGGTGAAATTAATTCATTCTTTCATACTATTTCAGTTCAATTGACTTATTCTGTTTTCATTGTTGAAGTTATGTCATTCTCCATATGATTAGAACAAAAATAAGATAACACTTGCAAGATAGCTTGTAGTGAGAGTAGGAACAGTCTAGGGGTGGTGGAGAACTCAGAAATTATCTTGAAGGGGATCTTATTTTAGTAGTCTGTAAGTTACCCTGGATTTAATGTTATGCATTGTGTCTGTGTGTATAATTAATAATCACTAATTCGACCAAAATAAACAGATTATTTTCTTTACAAAATGTCAATTTAATTAACAATTTTGAAAAACACACTTTGTTAATTGTGTGAAACTGAATTTTTGTTTCCAAATTTTTAATTAAATTGAAATTTTGTGAAAGGAATAGCCTATTTATTTTGGTCCAATTACAATTTATTAATTGTCCTGGACTGTAAACATTTATGCTGAAAAATATATTACTGATGCCAGTACATGTTGAAGGTTCATGACAAAAATTATTCCCACTAGTTTGAACATTTTTTTATTAGAACTAGATTATTTGTAATTAGGATTGAGATGTGAGGGCGCCGAGCCTGCTGAAGGTCTCTCTTGCATTCACCTCTGTTAGGGAAATTGTGATGCCACTATGTGAATGCAGAAAGTTATCTTTTCACATGGAAAAACTTAATATTAATTAAAGCACGGTAAGAAAACAATGAATATAATAAATATATTATATAATGAATATGAATAAAACAATGAAAACAGTAAAATTAGCCTAATGTATCATTAACTTTCTTTGTAAGTATAATTAGAAAATACTACAGAGAAATGCTCTCTAATTATACTGTATTTCAAGAATATTCTAATTAACTAAAATTATTATTATATCAAATTATATTATTATATCAAGAATATTAACTAAAATTATTTCTACCATTATGCAACTGATAATGAATAAACAAGACTACTTTAAAGGTCATCAGATGAAATTTTAGGAAACATTCAAGGACTCCTCGGAGTTGCTCTGGGTCAGGTGTTTGCCTTCTGTAGAAGATGAAACAAAAAGAAAATAACAGTTATGGGACTCATATATGAATAATCAAGGGAAACAGAGTACCTTATCGAACTCACTGGCAGATCCACAGGCAAGAGAGAGGGAGTGTATGCCTTCCCATTAGCCTGAAGCTATGAAATGATTAATGCGTATTTGGACGGGTGTTAAAAAAAAGAAAAGTTCGAATTTCAGTGAAACCCCCCAGTGGGCAAAGTTTCAACCAATTTGGAAAATAATAACCCGTGCCACCAAGGGGTTGAAATTTAAATGTGACTTAACAAGGGAAAGCGTATTTATTTGGTACTTTTGAATGTAACATTCTTATTCTGCAATATTTTGACATGAAACTGCATACCTTTGGTCCACTGAGCACGAATCCAATGTTAAAAAGTAGTTTTAAATTATAACAACTGTCAATTGACTGACATTATAACTGTCATTTTGGTTAAAAATTTGGGTTTTTCAATGAAATTCAAACAATCATAACTACTACTTTTTGACATATTTCTTCCTATAATTCTTTTAAAAAATTTGGCACATTTTTCTCCAAATATTTTTAAAATTTCCTTCAAAAAAGGGTGTAAAAAATACCAGGGCAAATTGAATTCAGAATTTACTGTCATGGGTACAAATTACAATGTTCATCAAGAAATTACAGGACATATATACAGCAGTCTTTAACAGTAAGAAAAAATTGTTACAAATATAATTACAATAAGTAAAATGTATCACAAGCCATTCCAAATTGATGTAAATACTATCTTGTGTATTACATTAAAAATATATCATGTACATACAGATATTAAAAAAAGTCAAAAAATATTTACAATACACAATGTTACAGGACTGTCTTTCAGTAAAAATTCAAGGCCAAGAAAATACATCAATTTTATTGAATATTAAATTGATAACTATCATTGATGGACAAGTATTGGTGGACAAATTAAAATCATTTACAATATATACAAGTAAAAACAATGTTGCCAAATAAACTATACATATTTTGGTTTTTACTTAAATTTTCACATTATGTTTATATAAAGTACAAATATCTCAATAAAATGCATCTAATTCCAAAATGTTTAAATGCTCAAAATGGTTGGAAAACAGGAATGGTTCCATTCAGTTCATCACAGATGCTGCTTTTCTTTCACGAGTTTATATATATATATATTTGAAACTGAACTTCCGTCATCATAAAGTCTTTTTCCCCCAAAAAAATGTTTGTTATAGTTAAAGAAGAAAGAGAAAGAAAGAAAGAAATGCAATATTTACAAAGAAAGTGGAAACATATTGGTACTGGTAATAACATAAAAATGTTAAGTAATTCAAGAATTTCTAGAAACAGATTAAATTTATTTTTTTCTTCAGAGGAAACATGTTGAATATAAGAACAATTCATTGCTATCACAGAACAGGAACAAGAGCCATTCCTCATTTCTCTATCCTTTATACAATATTCACAAACTTAACAACCAAGAAATGAAGACCATTGCAAACAAAACAAAAATATGTTGAAATTAGGTCTTTACACAGAGCAAGAAAGATATGAAGTAAAAAACTTTTATATTTCATTTATAATCTTAGTACCATACTAGAAATGTAAATTTCTTTCACAGATTTACAATTGTAAATGCTACAACTATAATGGCAAGGACTTGTTTGAAAGACCAACATTTCTTGTATCATATCATTCGGTTTAAAGCACCTTAAAGAGAAAAAAAAACTGAAAACGTTTTTTCAAGTTCCATGTAAGGCCATCTGGAGAAATGGAATGTGATGGTTTCTTCAGGCCTCTTCAGACTACACATGTTTCTTAGTGAGGAATGGGCCGATGTCAGAATTCCAACTCTTCCATCGTTCGAGACAAGCGATTGTTATCAATCCTCCTCCTCTGAGATCGCCTAACTGCATCAGCTCGTCGATAAGGTTCACTCTTGAGACCCAAGAGAATATCTTCCAAAGCACCATTGTACACTTCATCCTGATGAAGTAACTTCTTTTCTTGAACAAGTCTGGTCTTGTATTTTAACTCATTTATTACAGCTTCCTGCAAGGAAAAAAAAGGATCATTAACTTTCCTAAAAGTTTTGTTTGACTCTCAGTAAAGTGAAATACCCTGAAATGGAGAGACCATTTGGAATCTATTTGGACATTATGACATTTGAAAATGTGTCATGATTGTATCACTTCAAATCAGTTTCTACGAATTCAGGTTGTAAAAAAAATATGTCTGAGAAAGCACACTAGCATCTGGAATGGGCAAGAAATAAAAACAAAATTTTAAAATAAAAGTCTTTGGAACTTTTGGAACACTTGAGAGAACCCATGCAAAACTATATTAACAGAAAGTTGGATATTCTTATTGGCTTAAATCAGATTATTTGGTATATAGCCAACAAGTCAAACCTTAAATGTACGGCACACATCTATGAAAAAGAGACAGATTAGAATTCACCATTTTCACAATTTACATACAGCATTATTTCAAGTTCTAAGCATTGAAGTTATTACAATAATAATCAACAGGTCAGCACATCACTTCAGTAACATGTACTAGAAACGATACTTGGGTGATAACCCTGATCACAGAGTATCATCAATCAATTTAGATTATCTCCTAAAGAAATAAAATATTAATTTGATACACCTTAGAAGAAATTACATTGAACCAAAGCCGAGCAAATGTTAATACTCGACATAAAAAAATGACAAAATTTTCTCATGAATGCAATAAAAAATAAAAATTAAGTAACATCTAACAAAAAATTCAAAATTTATTTCTAGCTAAGATAAATAAAAAATCAATTTATATCAAATGTAATGATATTTAGTCACTAAATCTATGAACAGATCATGTTCATCCTTCCTAATTTTAAAAATAAAATGTTATGAGGAATGTTTTAANTGAACAGATTTCTATGAACAGATCATGTTCATCCTTCCTAATTTTAAAAATAAAATGTTATGAGGAATGTTTTAATCATACCCCTCTATAACTATACTATAACAAAAAATATATGTAAGGATAGAATAACTTTTAATAATACTTTATGAATCATTCAATGTAGCAAGTGAAAGATATTTGAACATGCCAAGGTATTTTGTTTGTGCATCCCAAACAAAGATAGACACCACCATCACCAATAAATCTTTGAGCCACATAACTTAAAATATTGAACATCAGTCATAACTATACATCCTACAATTAAAATTTCTTTAGAGAATCAATAAAATAAAAATTCGTAACAATCATTTTTCAATACTTGAAATGTATGTTATTAAAAATTCTTTATTGTTTTGCCCTAACAGAAGCATTTTGTCTCAAAGGCCTATCTATGCATGTGAACCAGCTAAATGTGCTTTTACCAATTCCAAACCTTCTTGCAGACAAAGTGCTTCCACAACCCATCGTGCGTTCAATCATATTCTCACGAGAAACTTAAAAAAGCCAACACTTACTAAATAACAAGCCCATCAATAATTAAAATCCCATCTCTGGTACAAATTCCTCTCGAGATGAGGCGAACTTGAAGTTACGGCCCAGGTGCTGCATCATTGTACAACACATACGGAAACATTCAAACATGGAACATGATCAAGCTGGTATCGAAAGTGATTCACTAATGACACAATCATGCAAAATTATATTTAAAAAAAAAAAAAGTGGAAATTTTGAATTATAAAAGAGTTAATTGGGTGTGAATCACGTTTGTCTTCTATGTTAGAATACTATAAATTAATAATAAAAAAACATTAGTAAAGATATAAAATGTTAAGAAGAAAACAATTTAGAACACAAATAGATTGAGAAAGGAAATATATTAATAAAGTAGAAATATTAATAAAAGATGGGAAAAGGAATGCACAGGCTTGATTTTTGATTTTACTGCAATATTTCAAAAATTAAAAGATCATAGCATATCTTAAAACATTATTGCTTTGTCATTGGAAAAGATTCTTCACCTGCTGCTTTTTCTGGTTTAGTTTGTTGCGTTTCACCACTTCCTCATTAGGTTTATTCAAAGCTTCAAGGGCAGCTTGCTCTAATCTCTGCCGTTGCTCATTTTCTTGATTAGCCGACTGGGGACACAATTAAAAAAACGAGTTAGTGCTAAAAAGTGATCTTTTCTGTTGCCCTAAGTCATGCACAAGTTGGAGAACATAAAAGTACTTCTGCACTAAAATGTTACACATCCTTTAGCAAAAGTCCTTTGATTTTATTTAATCTTCTTCCACACATTTTGTATTATTCATTACATACCACATGAGCTTTAAATTGCTTTCTTGTTAAAAAATAGTAAATTGATAATTAGTTAAGAATTATCTCTTTCTCAAAAAATAAACAAATGAGTTTATAAGATTAGAAAAACAAATTTAACAGAGAATCTTGTATACCTTGAATGCTCGAACAAAGCGGACCAAAAGGGAGAAGAAGGAATTGGCATCAGTGGTTCTTGGCGATTCACCAAAATATTCCACACATTCTCTAAAGGCAGCCTGGGCACTGGCTGCGTCTATTCGTAACTTTCTTAATTTTTCTTCAGAATTGGCTAGAAAATCTTTCAACACAGTGTTGTGGCGTTCCTTTCCACCTCGTAATTCCAATTCTTTCCTCACCAGATCCATGCCTTTTTCTAACTCGTGAACATCAGTCATGATATTTTCAAGAGCAACTAAAAAAGAAAATTACATTGATAATAATTAGCAACAGAAATACTATTGATAACTGGATCAAAGTCAAATGTTAAAATAAAAAGTAGAACCCCACCTTTACATAATTGACATTTTCTAATTAATTGCACTATATTTTTCAGACAATTTCCATTTTACTATGATTGTAATGTCACTTTTACCTTGTATTTACTATTTTATAATATTTAACACTTATTATTTGCATACTTTTGAAGCGTGTTATTATTTCTAAAATGGCACAATTTTGTATTTGAGCCATTCACACACATCATGTACAAATCAGCAAGATTCTTTTCCAAAAGGATGCTAGCACAAGAAGATAAAATACATCTGAACAAAAAGTGTTCAATAATTTGTCAAGAGGTCAAAACATATCACATGCCACATTGGTAAAAAGAATTTAAAATTTCAACGTTAGAATAAGCCCATTTTGAGAAAAATTGATTCTTTGATTCTTTCATTTAATATACATGTGCTGCAATTTAATGTGTGAAAGAAGTATGTAAACAATAACACCAAAATACATCAGATGTATACACAGAATTGAGAGTATACATAAAATATTATCCACTAAAAGTAATCATGCATATCACAAGGCTCTAACACAAGTTGCTTCCATTGGAGTTTCTTCCTCAATTAACAATTTTCCTCCAAGTATTCTCACTATTCATCATTTCTGTTTAGGAAATTAAAAAGATAAAAGAGGGGTTCTACTCTATTGTTATAAGCTCTTTGCAACATACCAATTGCAGCCTTTTCTATATACAAAAGTTCTGCATCAAAATGAAGCAAATCTGGAAACTTTCGTCTGATAGTATCGACAATATAGTGAAGCAAGCACATCCGTTTATCTGTTGACTTGGTATCCAATAGTGTATCAAGAGACTGCAACTTAAAGCCATATGCAGGGCCTCGTTTACTGCTGTTGAGGTAATTTCCAAAAGCCAAAATCACTTCTAACACTCTGCGTAACTTTTTGGAACTCTTGACAGAACTGGATGCTGAGATGATAGCATGGATTTGCTGCACAAAATATGTAATATTACAATTTATAGCAATTTTTTCCACGATTGTAGTTTACATATCAATATATCTCGACTTAAGTTAAACAATATAGCATGAAGTAATTACCGGAGTGATTAGATGAAGGTTATCAAAGAAATTGCCCACATAACTCATAATGGAAAGTTTAGCAGATATCCTTTCAACTTTCCCTAACTGCAGAAGGAACTTATCTTCTTCAGTCAAGAGATTGACATTCTTCTTGGAACCCACATATTCCCGGTATGCCTTTGTCTAAACAAAAATTAAAATAAAATTATTTATAACATAACTGTCCTGACTAATAAATGACACTGAATGTAAAGAATCACTAACTTCTTGTTCTGTCGGCACCATCCTCTGTAAAATCTCAACATTTTCAAGAGGAAGCACTTTGAGATCCAAATTATTGACAGCGGAAATGACTTTCTCAACAGGCAATTCCATTTTCCTTCTTGAAATAGCTAAAACAAAGACAAGTTTGCATTAAAATTTATTAGAATGAGAACAGTTAACCCCAATAACTATGAAATATTCTGATTAATAGGTACAAATTTATTTAAATACATACCAATATTTCTCAACCTCGTATGTTCAAGAAGAGATACATTTTCAGGTTTTTTAAAGCGTTTACTGGGGAAACTACTGAGTCCATCAACTTCTGATTCTCCATTCATCAACGGTCCACCAATACCAATTTTAAATCTCTCTTCAAAATCAATGAAATCAATAACACCATGCAATCTATCATCATCCAGCTCATTAAAGATAGTACCTCGAACCTATGATCAAAAACAGACCAAAAAATTATTGATTGTTTGAAAGATTGAAATAATCACAAGTTTTGTAAACAAAAAATATAAAAAGAAAGACAAACCCCTTCCCAAATGAATGAGAAAATATTGAATATTTTAAATATCAAACAAATAAAAATTGTAAAATATTTAAATAACAAATTGTACAAATTGAAAGTTATTATAGAACATGTTTGTAATATAGAAGTTCTATCTTGAGAACTAGGTCAAAAGAAAAAAGAAAAATCCACTTCATAACTTGCCAATGTTTTGGATATATTCTATCCACCCTCAGTTCATGTTACAATGTTACTAAAACATCAACATCACTCATCCACCTTTTGAATGCACATGTAAAACCTTTTGATACATTAAGTAAGAAGGATGTGTCTGGTGTGCAGGTGTATGGCTTGGAGATGTGATGAGGATGAGTGATGTTGATGTTTTAGAAATATTGTAACAAGCCCTGAGAATAGATAGAATATATCCAAAATTAGGCAAGTTATGTAGTGTTTTCTTCTTTTGACCTACTCCTCAAGAGAGTACTCCGGTAATACCAAGTGGTCAAGAACTATATAACACATTTGTAGTATTTTCACAAAAAAAGAGAAATTAATAAAATAAGCAAAATTTAACAACATGAAGGGGGAAAAATTAACATTTAACAACTTGAATCCACACATTTAAGGGTAATACTATACCCAAAATTTGGCCAATCATCAAAATCCATTTTTAGACTACTTATTATATATGGAACAAGGTATACAAAAAGCTTTAAAATAATACAAGAAACAAAACCAATCTAAACATGAAAAAGCTCACCTGATTGGGTTTGAGAGCAATCCAGTTAAGAGTGGGCAACTTGTACTTAGTTTGCACCTTACGCTTGATGGTCATCGCTCCATCAGGTGCCTGCATTAGACCTGCAGGTGGTGGGGGAATAGGTGCACCGGGTATACAGGGTGCGCGACCACCACCTGGAGGCGGTGGTGGTGGGCAGGGTGGTGGTGGAGGCGGCGGAGGTGGTGCAGGCGCAGGGGGTGCAGCTGGAGGCGATGGTGGAGGCGGAGGTGCTGGTGCTGCACTTGTGGATGATGGATCTGCAAGTGACAAGTTTCAAATGTTAAATCAGTTTGTGATAACAATACGGGGACCACATCTGAACCTTAAGCCAGATCTGCTATAGCAGACCAACTATTTTCAATTCTACAGTGACAATAAATATTTTCCAGTATTACAAAAGCTTTTTCCATCTAATTTCTAAATCCTGTAAACGTAAGTTCTTTTGGATGGGAAAAAGGCATAATCAGGTACCCAAGCATAATATGGTGCATAACCCTTCAGAAGGAACATCAGTCAGATGTATTAGGATTTTCTTTTTGCCAGAAAACTGGTTCCCCTACAACCCTAGGCACTTGAGTAAAGTTCTGCTGTTCATGAGAGAGTCACCGTCTGCTAACTTGTTTCAAACTTCAAATTTTTTCATAAAACTTGTCCAGTCTTTCATGAGTACCACAAGTTCTGGTCAGGGATACAGGGATATTCCTCACAAAGTAGCAGAGGAGATGGAAACCTTTCAACTCTCCACACTTGAGTTGTGAGAAATTTAGTATAACAGGACACGAAGTTACTTGAAGACTACATTTACCAATTCACCAATAATATAAAAAGTATAAGTTTTAAAGAATGTCAACTTTCTAACAATAGATATGAATAATTTATTCCTTCCTTTTTCCTGAATTCCTTGTGTACAAACACATTTCCAGAAAAAAGAAATTTCTTAAACTTCAAATTATCAACAAACTCTTTTTCATTACAGTGCTTCAATTTCACAGACTTACCAGATGGCGATCGAGGTAATGTCCTAGTCAAGGTTTCCAATTCCATAATTTTTGATTCTAATATAGATTGTCTATTTTGAGATTCTTGCTGCTGTTGCATCACAGCACGGCGCAAGGTATTGACTTCTTCATCAACCTGTCTTCGGTCTTCAAAGAGAGCATCTCGCTCTGCTTTCACAGCTCCCAGTTCCGTTTCCAACTCAGCCAACTTCGCCAGAGATTCCCGTTCCACTTCTGCCAATCTATCATTAGCCTGACAAAAAAAATTACGGTTAAAAATAAGGGTGAGAAGGCAGTAAGATTTTCAATAAGAGTTCTTTTGTACGATTATCATCTCTCCAGCTAAATGTATGGTCAAATTCTTTTTATTTATATTCATCCCTCAATTAATATAATAAGAAGAATTATAACTTCACTGAATATAAGATTAAAAATCGTAGGAATTAAAATTTTTAAAACAATTACCAGCAAAACAGTAATGTTATCACACACTCTGATATAGAAGATTTGGTGGAGATAGTGTACAAGTATACTATGCAAAATGGGTAACAAAAAAACCTAGTTTTTCTTCTTCTTCTAAAACTTACCAATTTTAGGGTATAAAGAAGATGTCATACTATCCAAAAAAAGAAGGATAGTATGACTACTCTTTATACCATAATGTATTTACTACCAACCCTGAACCTTGACATAAAATTTAACAAATTTACAGATAGAATACTCGCAAATCAATGTAATGAAAAATCCCTTCACTCTCATTGTAAAATAAGCTTCAGTCAATACCACTGTAAACATTGTTTCCCATTCCAAAGAAAAGTAAATACAAACTTACATGACCCAACTCATCTTCCAATTCAGCAACTTTTTCAAGGGCAGCAGTCTTAGTTTCACTGTCTTCCATTAGAGCAGCTACATCAAATACATTATCCAAATATGCAGAAATTTGTACCTGAAGAATGTTTTTGTATATAATTTTTAAAGTATTACTAAAATAACAATTAAATTTACTACTAAGAAAAATTACTATTAAAAAAACCTAATTAATATGGATATCCTTTACACAGACAAAAAAATCGTCATCATTCTTAACAGAAAATTTCTAAATAAAACATTACCTGTAATTCTTCACTTTCTGTATGCCTAAGCTTCTCAAGATAATCATCTAAACCTAATTTGGTGAATTCATACTGAAGATGTACTCTAAAATTCATATCTTCAACAGAATGGACCACAATATTTACAAATTGCATACACGCCACCTGAAAAAATAAGTTATAAAAACAGACATAGAAGAGTACATTCAAATTTTTGAGAGTTAAAGAAGATAATATTACCATGAATTCAATGTGGAAAACTTGATAGTTTATAAAATACTCCATAAGAGTATGGAACCTTTGTGTTTCATGGCACACTTCTTTAAAGTTGTCAAAAGCTGAAAGAATTATTTCATGACCTCCTTTGACTAGACAGATTGCTGCTAGCAATTCAAGCACTAAAGCCTTTGTCCTGAAAATTTTTAACAGAAAAGTATACATTAATTTTTTAAATATAATGGAAACTAACAATATTACCATCATCGATTGCAAATGAATAATTAACAAAAACAGAAAGAAAAATATTTAACTGATAGAAAAACTGTCTAACCTGAGACTTTTGTGCATCAGACTAAGTGCTATACAATTTATAGCTTCTCGGTGTTGTATGACCATATTGAAACCATACTATAAAAACAAAAACAAAAAATGATTGTATAAAATCTTTGTTTAAATGTTTCGCTTTATGTCTCTGGTATAATCCTTTAGATTTCTCAGGAATTAATACTAAACTGGTACAAGGATTTTCATTTGCTTAACACTTACCTGCCATTTAAAACACAACAAATAATTTAGCCATTAAAATTATAAACCCAGAAACAAATTAGGAAAAAATTCATCTGTAAATACCTTGTTATTCATAATAGCCCGTAAACACATTATACAAACATGTATATCATCTTTTGCCTCTCCCATATTCAATTTTGCTACATGTCTCGTTCGCTTGCGAATACCAGGACTATCAAACACCTCCAACGATGGACGCAAATAACCATTATGACTTGGACTACTCACTAAAAAGAAAAAGAATAATAGGCAATATAATAAAACAAAACCAAACAATCAGCAAAGGATGCCAAAATTTACTCTAAAGGCAAATTATCTACAGAGTAGCAAAAAACAAAACTACTCTTTACAAATTAATTTTTCTCTTTTTACTAATAAAGTTGTGAAAGATTTATGTTTTGTAATAAATACACTAAATACAGCAATGAAATAAATTTGATTCTAAATTTATTTGATAAAATGAAATAAATTTCATAAAAAAGGAAATATCCTTTGTTAAGACAATTCAATTTTATGCATTGAATAGTCAAACAGTCAAAGTTTTTGTAATACCAATAAGAGTAAGTAAATAAGTAAGTAAATAAATAAATAAATAATTAAATAAAAAAGTCGATAGGTAAAGGAAATACTTACTATGACCAGTTCCAGAGCCACTTCCATTGAGGCGTTCCTCAGAATTATTTTGGGATTCTGTTATCCTCTGCTCGTGCCTCATCATCATTAAACGGAAACTCAAATATTCAATTAAGTGATCTAAACCTTGATTCTCGTCATTCAAGAATTCTCTAACCCACCTAGAAAGAAAAAAAAACAATAGAGAAAGAGGTAGTAATAACAGATACAATAAAGAAAAAACAGTATAATAAAAGACAATAGATTTAACAGCAAAGGGTTACAAAATAATATATTAATATTTACAAGTCGAGTAACATGTCACAATCTTTCTGTTGATATTTAGAAATATAACAATCGGGAATACTCACTCTATGTGATTAGTCCGAAGAGATATTTCAAGATCCCTCAATACTTGTGTGGAAGTTGCATCTCCAACCATCTTTCTTTTCTAGAGAGAGGAATAAAACAAAAGACAACCATTAGAAAAAATTAAAATTTTCATTAAAATAATTACATTACAAGGTAACATTATTTTATCTTAGAACTTTTATCTTTTCTCTGATAAATGATAAACAAAAAAATATTAACACCAAATGCCTTAAGCATCCCCAAGCCCAGACAGGTATGTAACAATAACCTGACAGAAAAAATGAAACAAAAATGCACATATAGCATAACCAAAGCAGCATCGGATAGAAACAATTTGAAAATCCATGCTTAATAATGAAGGATGGGATACATCAAGAGGAGCTACAATCAGCACAATTCGATACATAATTTTGCATTTCCAATTTGTTTTTGATCAAATAAATAACATGAAAAGATCTTTAGTTATTTTTCCATATTTTCACAATTGTAAGTTGGCTCTGGAAAAATCATTTCTGTACTTCAGAATTGTCTTGTTCATGAATGATAACTAGGTAAAACAATAAAAATAAATTCCTCTGAAAGAAACTGAAGAATATGCAAGATTTTTAATCCATATAATACAATCTAGTAATATTCAATCATCATATAAAGAACACAAAAAGTTCAAATGATGTAAAATAATTCCAGAAAAGAAAAAAAAATTCCTGCTTAAAAATTGTTAAAAATAAACACTAACCAAATTGTAAATCAATCTACTAATGAAGAACATGATACATTCTGGTTCTTCTTTCCTTACCCTATTTTAATTTTGACAATGAATACAAAATTAAGTGAAATCTCAAATCGGTTACAATGTAAGATTTGATAAGCATAAAAGAATAAGAAAACATTAGTAAATTGTTATAAAAAAACAAATTTTAAAACCAGATCACGAAACACATCTTGTTTGAAAATTTCCCAGCTAAGATGGCATTAGTGACAGTGGGATTAATCATGTGTGGTTAGTTAAGCATCCTACACATGTCCATTTTTAGGGAGAAAAAAAAGATTAAAAAATGGAACATCAAAAATGAGCAAAGTCATACAAAATTTGATAAGACCATTAGAATGCTGCAACAGATGACACTTTCAATTTGCTGATTTGTAGTTCAATTGGCATAATTGCACAACAATATAAAAATTAAGAAACTTGCAATATCTACACCACTTGTATCATCTGAATAAATTATTCCTTCAAATCACTTACAAAAGCTGAAATAAAAGTCACGAAAATCTGTTGAGAATTTTATTACACTTTGTAAATAGAATGTTCATTTAGAGAAAATAGCTAGTAGAAGTTTACATCCAGCAAACAGGGTACATCAACATTGAAGAGATAATAAATTTTGCAAAAAGTAAATTATTGGCAAATAATTAAAATGAAAAGGCCTACTATAAATAAATAAAAAGTAATTTTTTAATTTCATTCCAGATTCACAAAAAATTATTCAAAATTGATACTGTGTTGAAAAGTCTAGTTAGATTATGAAACTGAGAGACTTCATGAAATTATATATTCATTAATTCTGACACAAGATGGCATACATTTTAGTAATTCTTGGTGCATTTTATTTCAAACTTGGGTATAATTGATTAAGGGTATGTAAACTGCATATAACCAAGAAAGGGTCAATAAACTAAGTAAATGTTCATATAAATGGGAAGAGAACTTCAGCTATAGGTCTGTAAGAAAACAAAATTTTAACTTACAAACATTTTGGTGAGTTTTTATTTTTATCCTCTTTGGGGTTGGTTAGTAAATCTGCTTAAATGTTGGAAAGTTAAATTTGAAAATTTTTCAGGCCCTTAGCTGAAATCCTCATCCCATTAATCTATCATAGAGGTAAAAAAATAAGGTAAGATGTTTTCAATAAGTAATTTCATTTTCTCCAAAACTGTAAATATGATGCACATAAAAAATTAAAGTAACAAGTTCACATTAAATATATAGTAAAACATTAATAAAGATAAAAGCAAATTGAAACTTTTAAAATAATTTAATATTTTAATTTATTTCTTGAGTCATTTATATTTCAATGATCAAGAAAAGAAAGATTAAAGGAAAAAAATTCCACACTATTGATACACAGAATATATTTGCATTGCTTCATTATTTTTACAGCATTTCTATTTATAAAATCCAAATAAAACTACCTAACAAGAAGTTAGTTTCATGTAGGCTAGTTTAATACAGAGTGCAGGTTTTCTTTAAATTCAGCAATGTGAATTGTGAACAAAAGAAATTGGAATTGTGCAGCATTCCATGCTGACTATAGAAAATGTGAATACATTATAGATTATGACCCCAAATATTCATGCAAATTTGAAAAATGACTTTCACACAAGAATTCACAACGGAAGGACGTCACATTACCGTATTTACCCGAATATAGTCCCCCCCTTATTTTAGGAGGTAAAATTCGGAGAAAAAATCAACTCTCTACAAAGTCTTTCTGAAGGGAAATGTTCATTTAAAATTCCATGTGAAATGGTTGGATGTGGTAAGTATAATCAAAAGTACTTTAAAAGCTAACTGATGCAGTTCAACTTCTTTTTACATCGCCAGATCCACACGGACTTCGGCTCTACTTCGAATTATCGTTCTGCTGCTTTATTTCTGTGTCTCTGAGCATTATTTAGAACTCGCTGTTTGATGTTAGCGTCGAAGCATCTTTGACCGCCCAACTTTCGTTGTTTCAAAGAAGATCCCCGTCTCTCGAAAAAATCGTGTGTCACAATTGGCACGGTGACGGCAATCGGTCACTCCTAGACGACGTAGACCAGTTCGGTTTATATTTCGAATAAGCGTCAAATTCCGCCGTCATCGATCGTCGTTCTTTGTGTTACGTTACGTATACGGTTTGTGTTCGCTTAACTCGTTATCACCCACGAAACTTTGAATTAGAAGTTTTCGCGTCCTAAATTCCTCATTTTTTTCCCTCCAGGATTTTTGGGCGATTTTTTCGAGAGAGAGAAAAAAAAGGGGGGACTATCCGGGTAAATACGGTATTTGTGGCCTTTTTTTGATTAATCTCACTGTCAACTGAGGAGAAAAATTAGTTAATCAGTACTTGGTAAATTCAAATGTATCTTATACCTTTCACAATTCAATGCTATTCAACAAATTACGGGGAAAAGAATTTCAACCTGCTAAAAAAAAGTCCACCTAAACTAAATTTCGTGTAAAATGTGATAAAATGTTAAGTCAATTATACTACACAAAACAGTTATTTCGATAATGAAGACTTGTGAATCTGGCATGAATACTGTGAAGATGAGATTCGAATTCCAGTCACTGCTGTTGATTCTTACCGTCTGCATATGCTTTACAACTATTTTGTATCCCTATTTACAGTATAATGTTTTGGGGTAAGTCAATAGAGACTATCCAAACAGAATAGGACAATGTGTAAATGTCGCTCCTGAGGTTATATTTAAGGTGACCACCTTAACGTTCAAATTTTGGGATACCTGTAAGTCTTCAAAGCGCGAATAGGTTTGAAGAACTGACGTTTCGGCTATTTCATCGTGGCCTTCTACGGCCCGAAACGTCGATTCTTCATTCCGCGGCACGGCAATTCCTGGATGGACAAGACATATCTGACTGACAGCGGAACGTACGCTCTCGTTTGGGTAAAAAGAACCATATCATTCAGACATATGTGCTATTAGTGAGGGTCGAAAATGGAATCATTCCTATGTTGAGTTATAACTACAACGTTAGGGAAACAACTGTGCGATAAGTTCCGACACCACGAACCTCCTCCTCAGATGTCATTCATCACTCTTTGAGAATACTTTTGCTTTGGACGGTAGCGTCCCAGACGCCGCGTCCTGACAGAAGAATGATGGTTTTCCGGTGCTTTTACCCGTCGTTTCCCACCGTTGTTATATATAATTTTATAACATCTAGTTTCACAAGGTGTAAGATTTTACTTCAAGATGGGAAGGAGCAGATTAATTCCTATCAAGCGGACGTTCCAGAAAACGAATCGCAATAGATTTTTCAACTTTTCTAAACATCCGATATACTATGCTATAGTGACTCCAATTCCCACGACACACTATGAAATGAAACGTGTCATAATATAAGGAAAATTTTCTTTAAATACAAATGTAACTTTTCAACGGAAAGAAGTTTATGAAGAAATCGTATATTTATTTAAAGATAATTTGCGTATAACATTCTTATTCTTTAGCCCATAGAAGAAGAAAAAGATCCAAGACCCGAGTTTCTCAAAGTCGGGTTCACCCCGAAATACATATTCATGAGGCAGAGGTCACGGCACAACAGTGTAAAAATTAGACTCGTTACAAAAAAATTTCCATTTAGCACGTAAAAAAATCAGCAATTGCTAAAAGATTCGAAATCAGGCGTATCTTAAGTTAGAGCTAACTACAAACTGCTTGTAGGCCTGCAGTTACAAAAATTAATTGTAACCTACAACAACAATTTAATTTGAGAGGGAGTAAAATATTTTATTGATTCACTAGATTTTAAAAAAATGTTTGTCTTCGGAGGGGATAAATCCCCTTCTCTCCATGGTAATGTCACTGTTCCCAACCCTCTCAGGACGATCTTTTTTCTCTCTCGTCGGCGAGGTTTTTCGTGAGCGTCAAGCGAAGCCCATTTCTCATTCTGATTTCTTAGCTACTTCAATTGCATTTCACAATTATATCGAAACCGCGCGACTTCATACCAAGACTGAGCCAAAATACTTTGCTCCCCGTGAATTTTCGAAATACGGGAGGTCATCTTTATTTACTTAAAGATTTGTCTTTAACACGTAAATGGTGTATCGAAAAAAAGGGTTCTAATGACCTTGACGTTGACGAGTCCTAAAGCCCCACAAAAAAAGGTATATCGAAAAAGAAATATTCCAGATAGAATTCCAAAACGTGTATGCACTATCATAATTATTAAAGTATTAAAATTATTAAATTAGTAAAGTATAGGGTTTCCTCTTTTCAATTGCGAAAACTACAGTTGCAAAAAGCTGTTGTATCTTTTCTGTTTTAAGAAAAGTAATACAAACAATAAATATAACTTCATTAATTATATAGTTGAGGTATCTTCTGATTGTCTCATTATTAAATTTCACAATTAAAACCTCGTAGAGTCTGTGTGTCACGTAATGTAACATTTCTCTTATGGATTTTAAGACTGACACTCCTCTCAAGTTCTTATTTTCAAGTGTTCATATCTTAGTGTGTTAAAACGAGATTTATTTTCGCACCACCAGCATTCATCTTGAAAGAAGGGGACCGAGAAAATAAACGCTAGAAGAAAACACCAAGTAAATTGGAGCAGCCCAGGCACAGGGTACACAGGAAAGTTTCAAAATATCATATATTTATCATTAGATACTTGTTCAATATTAGTATATGTTGTAGAATCTCGAGTAATTAATATTTACACCACATAGTGATTTAACACCAGAAAGAGCACTATAATCTAAACTTTGTTTTTAAAATAATACGTTGAAACCAGTGTCGAAAGAATTCAACGCTCGAAACAAAAGCTCAATCCAATCAGTTGATTACATGAAAAATGTATTTATGAACTAGAGAAAAACCACTAGAGGGAAACTTGCCTACAGAAACCAAAATGCCTGGTACCGATCACATAAAATATCCCAAGGAAGAAATCAGTGAACAGAAGAATACGTGGAATGTCATCTAACACATCTACACGCCCCACATGCGGATAACACAGCGCACACCACATGATATGAACACGTAGCTCGTATCGTTTCCTCGTCTCTACTTACGTGCAACAGCAGCTGTCCAGGGATGTGCACGCATGGAAAGTAAGACAAAGACTGACATCAATATAAAATGTTAGTATACGTCGAAAAATAAGTCTTTCATGTAAGGTCTAGAATAGTCTAAGGAAGTAATGGCTACTGATAACCACAATTCTGGTGATACGGCTTCAGCTCTCATACTTAAATTGATCACGATACGATAGATTGACTGAGGAAACATTAGAAGCAGCATACTAAAAGTAACGAAATTGAGAGGTAGATTTATTCATTCGACCATAGGTAAAATTTGGAGCTACAATAAATCCTTCCGATAATTTGAAAATAAGTGATTAATTTTTCCCGTTTCATCGAACGCATTTAAACTCATAAAAGAAACAAAGAAATAACACCGTAACAATCGTAGAATTATTTGCAATATATTATTACCTTGCAAGTATCATGAGATTTGTGTTAAACCGTAAATCTAATATATTGTATCTACTAGCAGCACGTCATCAGAAAATTTGGCGATTACGATACACATTTCCTACCCAGAATGGTGTTTATCCGTAGTTAGGGAGATAAAATGGACAGAGCTACAAGGAATAGATATTTTTTAAATTATATATTAAGATGCTACGTGTTTAACTTATTGCTGAAAAAGTTCTTCTACGTCCAATTTAATATTCCTACGTTTCTAACAGATTTCTGTGTTGTACATATATTTAAGATTTAATTGACTGAAAGAACTTCGCTATTATATCCTCGTTAACATGAGACAGATTTTAAAATATCAAATATTTTAAGTCATATATGAACAAAAAATAAATAAGTTGTGTAACTAACATAATTTTCAAAGTAGCTATGAAAATAATAAAAACTGTAGTACGAATAATGGAAGAGAAGAAATCAGCTTGGAGTAATTTAAACATGAACTTTATATTTCAAATAATATTATCCCAATATAATACACAACACATGGACGAACATAATATTTCCAAGAGGAGGTCATTGCAAAAATATGTTTGACGATGACCTCACTCGTCAACCATGATAACTGAAAAAAAATCCCCATAATAAATAATTTCGAAGATTTCTTCATCCTTTTATCACCAAATCTCCTAGAAAGAAACATATTCACGTGATCGAACAATGAATGACGTCTCCCAACACACGACAACGGGTTGTTACAGTTCGATTTATCTGTGGTGAAATGACGTCAGAGTGCGCGGTAGTTATCGGATTTTTTATTATAGTCCCCTCAGTTTGAACTGCTGTAGATGCCACAAAAAAATTGTAGAAAAAACTAATTAACACCATTAAATTTGTCATGTTATTCTTAAGTTAAAAAATGATTCTATGAATGAATAATACTGTTTTAAAAACAGAAATGTTCAAAAAAATGCGAAATTTTTATCGTTTTTACTATATTTTTTTAAATAAACTAAGTGACAAAAATAATTCTTATTCAGCAAATGATCACTGTTGTCTTTGTGACAACATTTTTTTCAAGCTTCTGCATGCAAAATTTAATGAGTTATTAACCTTTTCCCAAAACATTGCTAAAAAGGACCAGATACATTATTAAGGAATAAAATTTATACTGTCAAACTCAGAAGAATGTCATGATCACGTTACAATTAAATATAAATGTTTAAAATTATTTGTGTAACCTCCAACAAGTGATAAAAACATGTTTTCAATTAGCGAGCAGCTTTGTCTTTTCAGTCACGCGTTTTGTTGGCGTGCGTATCACTCCACTGACTCGTATAGTTTTGTCAGCTGTGAGTCCAGCTTGTTGACTGAATATCGCACTGACAACAACGCACGTGACGAATATGCACCGCTGGCCGATTATCCAAAACATGATTTTATTTACCACTTGCTGGAGGTCACACAAGTAGTTTTAAACGTTTACATTTAATTGTAACGTGATCATGGCATTCTTCTGAGCGCGACAGTATAAATTTTATTCCTTAAAAATATGTCTGGTCCTTTTTAGCAATGTTTTTGGAAAAGGTTAATGACTCATTATATTTTGCATTTAGAAGGTCAAAATTTTGAAATGTCACAAACAAAATGATTAACATTCGCTGAATAAGAATTATTTTTGTCACTCTTAGTTTATTTTATAAAAAATAGTAATTTCGACGTTTCGGGAAAGACGGTAAAAATTTCGCGTTTTTTGAAACATTTCTGCTTTTCATTCAGTATTACTCATTCTTAGAATCATTTTTTAAATTTGGGTATAAGCAGAAGAACATGACAAATTTAATGGTGTTAATTAGTTTTTTCTACAACTTTTATGGCATCTACAGCAGTTCAAAGAGAGGGGTCTATAATAAAAAGATCCGATAATAGTGACGTGGAGCGCATGCTCGAGTTTTCCCTCCTCCCGCTCTTGGTTGTCTCGCACCTCTTTTCCTCCCTCGCCCAGATGCGCGCAACTACTTCGTTTCACCACAGACGTTTCGTACTGAAACGCTCCACATTAGCATACAATCCCATTCGTTCCACCAACTCGCCCCTCCCTCCGTTCCTCCCGCGCACATCTCCATCCGCCCCATCTCTGCACGCAACTGTCCCTGGAACTCACCCTGGAACTGCGTGAGGCTTTGGGGTCCAAGTAAGTGCGCAACTTGTTAAGGTAGTGCGCTGGAGGGTCCTTCGCGTGCACTCGCTCCTGAAACACAAGAAATAGAATTCGGTAAATAGAAGTGGCTTTAGGTCCTAATAAAGCTAAAAAAAAGTATACGCTTAGAGAGAACAGTTCTGGACGTAAGATCTAAATTCAGATGAAGAAATAAATTTCTTCAAACCTTTTAATACACGAAATATAAATAGGGATGTCACATCCAATGGTTTGGAGAAATCCGTCCCTTTGGGTTACCTCTGGATCTGACATCCAATCCAAGGGCACTCACATCCATAGGTTTCTCTCACTGTAGTACAACTTGCACTGTGTTGCTTGCATATAACAATGAAAAAAATGTTAAACTTAAAATATGGTATACACTCAACCAGAGGTGCCGGGTTTTATAAATTACTGGGGATACTTTGAATCACAGCAAAAAAAAAAGAGTCGTTCAGAAAATTTCTAAATTTTTTATATTCTCAAATTCATTGCGAGTAGTTTTCAATTCAATTTACGTATCGCGGTCCTTAATTTCTAATAAAATAAATATGTCATGGACATATATTTCAATGTTATACGACAAACTCGTGAAGGCGACATCTGAGAGGGGTTATTTCTCACAACATTTTAAATCTTTAATTTACCTTACTTTCAACTACCAGAGAAATATGTAAAATAATACTTTATTAAATATAAATCTATAATTGTTAATATTTTAGACGTTCGTAACATATGGATGTTAGATTTCATCGTAACTAGGATCAGTTATGGTGGTGGTTGCATACACCAAGTAATTTATATGACTAACATCAATCACATAAGAAAACTTCTCTACGGCAATTAGCGTTAAACAGTTAATTTAATGACAGTCTTCTAAGAAACTAAAAAAATCTAACATCTCTAAGAGAAGATGCCCGAGTTTAGTAATCATAAACATAAATTTTGTAACAGTTGCTTTCAAAAGAGGTGCAAGAGGAACACACAGTAACTAAATACTATATCTCTAGGAAGCATTGAACCAAATTCAGTCGCATCTACACATTAAATCGTATGTATCATTATACAGAAGTTACCTTCTTCAGCAACCTTTTAATATCGATAGAACAATTTGTCACACTATTTAGAGAACAAGATCAGAAAGTAGTATAATAAAGAACATGTTTGAAATTTCAAAACACGAGCTTCTTCAATGATGAATCGTATGCTAAATACAAATTAAGCTATGAATTTTGCAAATAGTTACCATGTTTTGCAAGAAAATTCTGTTTTAGATGAGAGTGACTAGAAATCCCGCATTATAAGGCCCAACTTTCAAGGTCCTTTCTTACTTTATAAAATATCATAGTTAGTCGTATACAATTTTTATATTAATATTAATATATTTTCAAAATTCAAAGAAAAGTTAAGAAATTAAGAATTTTACGACTACATTGTGCTTTCCAATTAAGACAATACTAAGTAAGAATTGCTGCGACTCTTATCATACTGTTTGTAGGAACACATTCCTACATATATAGCGAAACAGATACCTCAATACGTATGATGAACTCCTTTCATGTAATTAACACATGTAGCCACAAGGGCCGAGCGCCATGTTGTTTACTGTTGTCAGGACGATATCACTCTTTGCACAAGAGAGTCTCAACATACGACGCCAGAGAATCCTCCACATTGTAAACATTAGAAGATTCCATGCAACAAAGAGACGCCTCAATTGCGGTTCCATGCAACTAAGAGACGCCTAAATTCACTACCGAAATTCACTACTCGAGAAACTTCCGTAATACTCGAGAATATTCTAGAACTCAGCCCAGTTTGTTAAGAAATTTCTAGAGAAACTCGAACCTCGACATAGTGTCGCCCCTCACCGTCGACTGTTATTGTTTAGCTTATACCGGCAGCAACGACGGGAGTTGAGAATTCTTGTTCAGAGCACATCGCCATCCGATAACCTCAAACAAGAACCTCATTATGCTGACAATTCTTCTTGAGATCACATCGCCGTCCGATAACCTCAAACAAGAACCCCAGCTCTGAGGAATAATTATATGTCCGAAGACTTGTGAATCAGCTCCAACGCACGAGCGCCGACGAAATAACTAAGTTCAACTTGTGACTGGAGTATCAACACGCAGAAATATTTCTATGTCCCAGATCTGTGATAGAATTATTTCCAGTCTACGAGCGTCGAAGTATTTCAACTTCGAAGTATCAGACGTCCCCATCTAGTGAGCCGAAGGAATAACTCTTCATCCAGCGGATTTCAACTTCGAAGTATCACACGTCTGCGACGCCCCCACATCGTCAGTCATGGAACTAAGTCCGAGATACGAAGATACGACACGCCATCCTGTGAGAACGAAGATAACTTCGACCAGGGGCGCCGTCACGCACCAGAATATCGTACTCCGTCGACTAGCTACAACTGGACATCACCAGCGGTGCCATCTAGCGANATACCCTAGCTCTAATAGCGTCGGGATCGAAAGGAACAAGAGGTGACCAAGGAAGGTCAGTATAGATAAAGGAAGGAGCATGGCACAAGTAAGTGGAAGCAATGCTACACTCAGCTCGGAGCCCCGTGTACGCCAAACACGTACTAACTAGATGTTAGCCCCCTGGGGGCAAGAAGAAAGAGAAGAAGAGGAAAGAGAAGAAGAGGAAAATGAAAGATACCCTAGCTCTAATAGCGTCGGGATCGAAAGGAACANTTGCGAAGCAATAAAAAACCTTCCCCGACATGTTCAAAAATTAAATAGATTAACTACGACCTACATGGACAGATAAGAAATAAGTTTCAATCACACAATGTTTCGCCTTTGTATATAGACAAGGTAGCCAAATAGTCGTGGCCAAATAAATAAATGGAACGAAATATGTATTACAAAACCAGCAATATCGGTAGAAATTATTAATATATTGAATATCAAGATGAGAAGAAATTAATTTACGTTCACGAGTTAATTCCCAATTTCTTTGAAATGTTTCTGTTTTTTGCGATTTAATTTCCAAATCGAACATGTTCTCATTCGTCCTTTTGTCGTAAGACACTATCTGCATTCTGCCAGGAGAGGGAGGCGAAAGAGCAATAGACACGGGATATAAATACCTGGCCTCCTTTGTGTAATTCCAGCTCATTGTGCTTCATAGAAACTAATTGTCAGGCTATTTGGTCTTGAATGAGCAAAGGAAGTCAAATTCGTTTTTCGTCTTCATCACTGAACGAGAAACACGAGTGGCGAAGGGGGGGGGAGCGAGGGGCGCTATCCCCCCCCACTTGAAAACTAAAAGAGATATGAATGCTTCTCAAATTTTCTAGGTGTAAATTACACATCTGGTTCAAAATTTAATATACGAATTAAACTAGGGGCGTGTTTATTGTAACAATACATCGTGAATTTAGTGTTATTTCAATTCTTATGATTTTTTAACACTATACTCAGAAGAATCGATAGTTCGATAATAATTTGTACATGTAAATTTTTTGCAACTTTACAACATATTGACATTCTATTAGTATTATAATTCGTAGCTAACTTTTCATCTTATCTAGGAATTTTTGCTGAAATTTTTCAATCCGCCTCTGCCTTANCCCTTGCTTGCTTCCGGAGAGTACATTAGTTTATTGTCCTCCACGTGGTCATACGCAGTTTGTACTGTTTTTTGACAATAAATTTATTATTATTATTTATTAATAAATTTATTATTATTAACTTATATGTTACTATCTGGTAAGATAGAGGACAGCTTTACTAATACGTATCGTCTTCGGCAAGTGCGGATATCCTGCAGCAATCATCGGTTCGTCGAAATTTTCATTTGACCTTCGTTATCGTATATCTCCTTCACGTTTAAGTACACGGAAGAAGAAAAACGCGAATCCATAAGGAAGTCGTAAGTTATCATTTTTCGCGACAACCTGATTATCAATCGTGAGAAATGAAGTTTTTTTACACAGACTATAAGCCATCTTAACGATACATCTAAACTAAAAAATGATGCTCGTTTAGATTGTCTAGAGGTAGTTGTACACGCAGAAATCTTGAACATACATATTTTTAACAATAGTAATGTACCTGTCCTTAAATTTATCCTCGCAAAATAAATGGAGCGTGCATTATAGACCGGTGATTTCAAAGAAAATGTAGGAACAATTGCATTCATTCGAATGCATACAATGTATTGGATACGGATCCTACGTAGTCAAAACGGTCGCCTAAATGAAGAAAAGTGAAAACTATACCAATGAGTATTCAGGAACTGTTTCAAATGTAAACAGTAACAGAAGAATAATTGATTATGAGACAGCAATAACAGAATTCACGGATCCCCTAGGTTCTGCCAATATGTCTCCCCTCTGCGTGAAGAATGCAGTAGTTACAGAATTGCAGTGTTGGATGAGAGGGAAGAGGGGCGAACCGTCTCGAGTCTTCTCTGACAATGCATGTCATGATTAAACGAAAGAAGATGCACGCATATAGGAACGCATGCACGCGACTTCCCTTCCGCTCGGACACGCGAACACGCAAGAATGAGAGGGTCCGAGACACCGATGAGCACCTTCCAGCACGAGGCAAGGTGCATCGTTCCTCAACCTCAACGTCGCTATGTACGAGCGCATTCAGGGGCGTAGTGGAGCGGGAGCGCATGGGAGCAGTTCTCCCACACTGCTTCGGTCGTACGAGCGTCTCTTATATTTTTATTTATTTCATGGCTTTAGTTTATGATGTGGAGAGTTTCAGTGTATCAGGTCCCTTCCACCTATCCACATGATTTGGGTGAAGGAATTGGGAAGAAGGTAGTTAGGCGGCCGGGTAATTTAATTGGTCTGGCGTAGGAAAAAACTCCAGACTCAACCTCCCCCCCCCCCACATACGTATTGACTGAGGGTACTATTTCTTACAATTTTGAAGAGAAATTGCTAGAACATTAACTACCCAGTAAGAATGAAATAAATGAAGAAATATACGTACAATTTATCAATAATGTCAAAAGTCTGGTCCTTTAAAAATAAGTTAATGTTCTAATGCTTCGGTCCTGAACAATCTTGTTCATGTTCTGTCACAAGGAATTCACCATAAATTAATTATCTTCGTCTATAGAGCCATCTGATGCTAAAAGAAGTAATCAAAAGTTTTTGAAACCTTCTCAGAACACCAATATTTCTTGCATATTTCAATTTTAGTATCCCAAACGTTGTACTTTTTATCACAAATAAATTATTTTTCTTCAAGTCCCGAGTCATTCAATGCTTTTCGCATTCAAAAAAATTAGCACCCGGGCACATGCCCCTCTGTTCCTCTTACCACAAGCAACAATTTGAAAGCTGGGCGATCGAAAATAAAAGGAAACGAGTACGATTATTATACGAGGTAATATTATACGAGCTGATCGTCACATGCCACATGAAATGCAAAAAGATACGAAAAACAAAAGGGGAAAGAACCAGGAAACTCCTGCTAAAATAGTTGATAAGTTTGTATTTGACGCATGTGTGTCCGTAACCAGAGCTACTACGCGAAATTTAACCTTAATTCGGGCAAATGCTACGGATGGAAGACTAACAAGCGAAATGGGTGCTCACTTCGCTAATCTAAAACGGAAGTATTTACTAAAGAGAACTTTATTTGGACATTTTAAAGAACAGGAGGGGAAACGCAAAGAATACCTCACAAATTTCATATAATACTCCGCAACGCGTACCAACGAAGGATTTGAAGAAACTTCTTGGACATTTTTGGAGTTTTGAATTATACGTAGGTTCAAAATGAACAAAGACAAAATAAAATATCTGATGTAATTACGAAAATATTATTTGCGATCTCAAGAATTCTTTAAAGTTAAATCGACAAAGGCTACTTCGATACAAATAATCAGCATATCATAGAAACCGAAAGGAACAAGCCTCCCTCTAACTGTAAAAAATAGCACTAGTATTTATAATATTAAAAGAACATCGAATAAAAGACCCATGATACTACAGACACCATGAAGAAATCAAAATGAGATATTTCTACATTTAAATTGAACTTTTATGTCATATACTGACAGTTGTCGATAGGACCGCCGGAAGGTTTTAGGGGGCCTGGGGTAAATTTTCAATTTGGAGCTACCTCAGCTCCCACTCCCTCAAACAATTCCACCCCTCACCCAATCACTACAGTATAATATATAGGAAAGAAAATTACGAAAAGATTTCAATACTTTTTTAATGTACACATTTACTGCCCCTATTATACTCAGTAAGTCGTAAAGCAGACTACAATGTATTTTACGAATAAGAAGAGAATATATTGAACCAAGATTAACAAGAGTATATAGTATTTTTATACCACGCAAACAAATCTAATCTTTCTACTGCTATTGTTTTCACCGGAAAAAATAATTTATTGATTGGACATCATAAATGTTACTCATTCATAACAGGGGGCCCCTTTTCTTGGTACCTAGGGAAAACTGCCGCCTCCAGCGATCTCGGTGGCACAGGTAATTGATGAGCTCACTATGGATAATGTCGATTTTATAAGCATATCTAAGCGATAATAGCCTATGAGCCCAATTAAAATAGCCAAAAGCAAGAAAGACTGACCAAATACATGAAAATCTCTGGAGGGTCTGTTACAATGTTACGATCCGAACAAGCTGTGTTAAGTGCTTCTTAGCGCGCGTTGATCCAAAGCAGATATCCAGCGACACTCATCCGGCGACGAAGTGGCGTCTACCAGAACAGCTGATCCGCGATGGCAGGGCTTCAACTATTTCATGGCTACTGAATGACGTCAGGATCGTTAAGAGGAAACGTGGGAGGGTTCTGTATTCATGTTTTTCCAACAGGGGACGTGGATCACATTAATTTCACCTAGATCTGAGTTTGAGAAAAATACTTGTTTGTTTACGATATTTTTTAAATTCAGTGTATTATATTTAATCGATTTAATATTTTAAAAGGAATTTTTAATTTATTCAAATATTTAATTTAGAAGTGAAACTGGACTGAATTTGTCGAGTTCCTCGGTAGTTATAATTAACTGAAAATCAAATTTTAATTATTGTACGTCATTAAATCTCCTTTGACCCCTTAAAATTTAGTGAAGAGAAGGTGCAAACCACGAAAATTCTAAGAACCTTTAGAGACAGTTCCTTTACAGGAGTCATTCCAATCACCCTCTACTACTCATCGATAGTGGAGCCGAAGACGTTACCGCTGTCAGTCACTGGCCACCACTATACGTAAAAAGTTGAGAGAGTAAACACCCGCGAAAAATTATTTTTTCGTCTTTTACTTGCATGTTAGAAACTAATGTACAATAAGAACTATCCAGTAGTTCAATCCGGCCAAGGGTGAGGATGATGGTACAAGTGAAAGGTGATGTGTCAGGGAGCATCGCTGGGTCAAGACGCCGCGGAACGAAGAAGTGCTGACAGACGCCGCAGAACGAAGAAGTGGTGACAGAGTGAGAGAGGTAGTTAGCTGCCTTCCGATATTTTACAACCTATAAATGCTCGCCATCAAAGTAAACTGTATTTCGCTGTGATAAGAAGCGCGACAAGCAAATCACATATGACTCAATTATTTTTTTAAATAACTAAAATTTCTCTAGTTTTTCTCAATCAAATGATTCGTAAAATAAACTACAATCATTCCCGAATATTGTGAATAATTGCTTCCCTGACCGTTGTAAAACTAACTCTGTTTTAATAAGAGCATGGAGAGGAATTTAATCGAAGGGCTATCAACAGACCTGCTTTGTTATTATATTAGTCACGCTATAAATTAATTTGATTTCATTCACACACTTCCACCCAGCCAACCTGAGGTGGAAAAGGATAAAAATGATTGATAGGTAGGATGACTGAACGTATGATACAGAATCACACGATATTAAAATCCAGAACATTTAGGGCAAGTGCCCGTGACATTTCTAGTTCAGAAAATATAATTAATNGGGCAAGTGCCCGTGACATTTCTAGTTCAGAAAATATAATTAATTGAACAGATTTGTGAAAGGAGCAGAAGGATACCTACGCGGGGACGGTGGCGGTCCGCCCCAAGCCTCATCATATAAGGGACCTCCAAATTGGGGACTATTATTTAAATAATAAACTTTGTCAAAAAAGCAGTTACAAACTGAGTATGACCACGTGGAGGACAAACTAATTTACTCTCCGGAAGCAAGCAAGGGACCATCCCATCAATTCCGATCAAGGGCCCTCAGGCAGAGGCGGATTTAACATTTAAACATACTCCTAACGATAAAAAAATAGTTCGACACGTGTTATAGTATTAAAAATACCAACAAATATTGTATCTAATAAAACACAGAAAAGTCATTTCACAAGTACGTATTATTATCAAGCTATAAATCATTCGGAAAGTATTGTTGATAATTCGTAACTACGTAAATTTGAACATAAATATTACCGGAAACATTTTTAAAACCGTAAACTAAATAATAGTTGAGCATTTTAGTAAATAAAACTCATATCAATAATTTTTAATACATCAGAGCGTTGGATATGTTTTAGTAGCGGTGCTTTTAGTAGCGATACGTTTGTGTTTGGAGGCTTCCAAAAACTTGAAGTGTAGGGTCTCAAGAAATAATCCCGCCCCAGGTCTCACGAGGTGTAGGTAAGCTACTGGTAAGATGATAATAGGGAGTTTTTGCATAGCGTACCTGCGAGCTGTCGTATACGCTACCCACATGCAAGTTGCTTCTGCGCATGCTCAGAAGTTAGTGGTACGCTAGTGAGAGAGGTCATGGAGAATTTAGTCGGGATTTGAGGTTATGTTTGTATCTGAGAGGATATGTGGGAAATTTGTTGGTTATGTGTGCCGTTCAGGGGCGCACCCACTGTTGGAGGGGGGGGGGGGCTAAAGTCCCCCCATTAAGTATCTATTTGGAAATTATTCTGTAAAACGAAAAAAAAACTGTACCACATCGAAACTACATAGAGCACAATTTTTATGATGAAAATTGATTTATAGACATATATGAAGATTATGCAAATTCTCCGATTTCCAGTAAACTATTAACCTCTGAATTTTTTGACAAACCCAGGTTCCAACCACGAATTCCTCGCTCTACAAGGGTCTCTGTAAATTTCGCAACAAACAGAAAGATTAGCTTACAAACAGCTCCCATTCCGGAGATTTCCTTCTCATCCTCTCTCTCAGGGGTCAACACTTCATGTGGTGCAGGACTTTTTGCATAACTTTTACGCTTTGAGGCGACATCAAGAATATTTCTCATTCATCCAAATACATTATAACATTCTCAGTATCCTCTGTCGAGGTTTCCCTCGAGTAGTCAGTCTCTCTCGTGTATAATTCATAACCCATTTTCTATTATAGGAGGTTTTTCGTATGTTTATGTTTCCATACCGTTCCACTGGTAGACAGTTTATCATTCTGGGATAGATATAATAAATACTTCATTCAATTATTAGAAGTTATTGTGATTTAGTATGAAAGATTATGTTATAAACTCACGCGAAAAATCCGATCAAAATTCGTAAATATCAGACAAAAAATCTATAAAGATATGTAATACCTTTATGCCCTACTCCTGAGTAATGTCTCGGAAAATATTTAAAACTGATTTTAAAATATTTAAAATATTGAAAGATGAATTTTTTTTAAAGTTTAGAATATTTAATAGTTAAGTAATTAATATACTTAAAAATAGAATATATTAAAACAAAAATTATAACAATGTATTAATTTTTAAACTTTAAGGACATTTTAACATGATAAATAATTTCAATTCGTTTTCGAAACTGATGAATAAATCGTAAAAGTCATGCTGTTCAGAGATCTGGACCGCTGAATAAGGAGACGCGAGCGTGGGATACGGGTCGGGGTGTCATTTCATGTCT
>NNCF01127011.1:583405-605306 GCA_002313205.1 Laupala kohalensis
GGGGGGTCATCTCATGTCTATCAAATGACCGAGTCTAATCGCCTTTGCGTGTCGAAGGAGTGACAAAAGATATCTGCCTCTCTATCTTGCAATGGTAAGATTACTCAACAGTCGGCGGATCTAAAAAACCAGCGTTGCACTGAAGATTCATTGCTTTGCCTCCAGTGTGGAAGTTTACGGTGCGTGATCAAGGTCGGAGTTGAATTTTGTATCTCGTCTATTTTTCCCATGTATCGCCGTTCGGGAGACTGAGTGTTTTTGGATTAGTGCTTTACCCGATTTGTGAGGAGTTAATCAATTTTACTGTGTTGACAACAGTTTATGCGTTTCTTGTGAGTCATAAACTCTTAGATATGACAAGTAGATAGAACTTCTAAAAAAAAATTTTTTTTGAATTAAAAATTAAACGTAATAATAAAAATATCTTAAGTGATATGCAACGGTAGTGGATGTTTTGAGCCGTAGTCTGATAAAGCGTCAAGCGTTGGTCAAGCGTTACAGCTTGCGGTTTAAGGTAAGAAGAGAGGTGAAAGAAAAACTGTCGTTTCTCGAATTGTTCGTTGGTATTGGCTTTAATACAAATTTTGTTCACGAATATTTGCAGTCACGCAGACGTACACTCGTTACAAATTATGCAACTTTTTTTTGGAGTATTTTCATGGCCTGCGTTTCTTACAATCGAGTGACAAATCTGCAAATTGCCTCATCGTCTTGCTTTATATATCTTACAAGTGAAGTAGCGGACATGTATCTAAGGTGCTTATCCAGTGAAATAATTCAATAAAACGTAAGAAACAGTTTAGCGCAATAATTTTTTTTGGAGGGGGAGTCTCGCCAATTTATGGGGGATGGGTCTGCGTCATAGGGTTTAAGGGGGTGGGCACCTCTGTTTATATTCAGTCGAACCTATGTTCCCCCTCTAGCCATAATCCTGGATGCGCCCCTGGTGCCATATGAGCACGTGTTTGTGTACTCACAGTACAGTTCACTTGTGTACGCTTGCATAGATGTAGTTTGTTTGGATTTACAAATTTTACTATGATTTGAGTCGAAGTTACGCTATGCAAAATGCATCGATTACACTAGTTTTTTTAGTGTACGTTACGCGGTTAGCGTCAACAACATAACGTATCGCCAGGAAGTGGGTAGGTTATGCAAAAATATCTCTAATACATTGAAGAGATTGGAGCCAAGAATTCTACATCGTACGTATTTGAAATTATTTCACTCCGCCTCCCGTTAACAATTAACCCCTTCCACGCTCCGAACATCGGCGGAGGGGTATGTGACATCGCGTGGAGGTGCGTCACATGCAGCTCGATGCCGCTCTGTACCGGGACCATCGTCGGGCGATGCGATCTCTCTCCTCTCTTCGGAAACAATTGCGCGGCGCGGCGCGGCGCCTTCTCGCGTTCCAGCAGCTGGAGGCGAAAGGACAATGCGAGCGACACCAAGGCAGCTGCGCGACGAAGGCAAGACACGAGGATGCAACTGCACGTGAGGGGAGCGATTGAAAGCGGGAGAAGCGGCTGCGCGCGAAACAACCACAAGGATTGGATACGTTGTTGTGGACTGGCATGGTAATTATCAGTCTTCTTTAGATCAGCAGTCACCAACCTTTTGGGCCTCACGGACCACTGAATTCATCCATTTTAATTTCACGGACACCAGGAGACATTTTATCAAGAAAATAAGTTTGTCAAGAACTGAGCACAGAGATATCTACTTCAAAAATATGAAATGGATCTCAAGATAACAAAACTAATATAATTTTAATTGTAAATACTTATTTAACTAAACATATTTATTCAATTGATACATACAACAATGTCTTTAAGATTTTGTTGCATCTTGTCCAAGATTGTATCTTGTTAAACACCTGATTGAACATTAATTACATGACAATTTTTTTACGGTTAGTTTCTTGCTTTCGAAAAAAAATCGAAAAAACTTAACTGTATAATATTTATGATACAGAAAACTTGTCTCTTCAATAGAAGATCAAGTATCGCACTTAAATTCTAGATGTGAGTGGACCAGAGAATTTTCCACAGAACCGCCAGTGGTCCGCGTACCATCGGGTTGGCGACCGCTGTTTTAGATTATACGGGAAAACAAACGAAAAAGAGGGAGGATGACGTAACAAAATTATGAATTCACACATTTATTAAAACCTTAATTTCGTAATATTTGAGAAAAGTTGCCGATGGTAAACATGTTTTATAATTTATTTTCATAAAATGATAACATTGATGTAAAGGAACATAAATTTCAAATGGATGCAGTATACACAACAAGGTACTAAAATTATGAATATACTACATATAATTATAATATTAATTTTTTCTCAGATTATTTGTTTCACACTCTAGTACAAAAACCTTCTCTTTCAACTCAGTCATTCCAGGGTTCTCAACATTAATTTTAATTATAACAACTCAATTCATTACAACTGATAAGTTTTTTCACAACTTTTCTAGGGTGTGCAAATTCCTAGCATCTACTACCTCGAATGATCACAATTTTCACCTCGTCTCATAGAAGTGAAACACGTCACTGGTTTATTCTCACTAACAACACTATTCAAGTTCGTAATATTACCATGCCCACAAAAAAAGGGAACATGTCTCGATGTTCGTCTGAAGAGCCCCCACTACAAGAATATGTTCTACTAGTTCCACTTAGGTGCCAGCTCTCAGATATGCAGACCAGAGGGTCTACGACAATCCACTGCTAATGGGATTCTCGCATGTACTCAATGGTCCACTGGAATTCCGGTTCCCCGCGTACATGATACAGTTGATTTACATGCTCCCCAAATCGGACCTCGTTTTATCGCGAAATTGATCCTTGTGTTCCACTTTCTGTGTGTACTCTGAATGCAATGTAACTTCATTATAAATGAAAGTTCTTCATCAAACGAAGTTATCTCTCTTTCGTTGAAAACCTTTTTTCATCATATTTCATTCGACAAAGGATAAATACTTCCAACTTCCTCTCTAGGTGGAGGTAAGCCACTGATCAAGAAATATCCCCAAAACTCGTTCTACTACGCAACGACGAAGTCAAGAAGAATGATCAGGGTATTTCTTTTTCGATCATAACAGATTTTAATTCTTTTCAGTTCTTCACTGAAGTGTTCCTTTCATTTAATTTTTCCTGAACATGAAAAAACATCGTTTTACATGGTTTCACCGCCTAAATCTGCCGAGGAGCTGCACTTTTTATAGAAATGGAAAGATGTGAAAAATGAGTGCTATCTCTCATCTCGGACACTTAGTGCGAGGCGAAACTAGTTTTTTGCCGAGTATCTCAGTAGAGAATCAACATATACATAACGCAACGAATAAACTAAGCACCGAAACTGAGGCAAGAATACATAATGCGGGAAGATAAGGACGATTTTACGAGAAGTAACTGATGTGACAAAGATGAAGATAATGTACACAGAAGTGAACAGTATATGTATAATATGTTGGGATTTTCCTTCAAGCGAGGTTGCACGGTCAAGTCTTGGGTACTTCATACACATTAATGTTCCGCGAACTTACAAAAGAAAGATGATACTCAGCGTGAGATTCGGTACGTACATTTTTTGAGACTTTTTCAGAGAAACCTATACCAAAAACTGACGGAAGTTTTACATCAATTATTCAATTATATATTTACTTCAATTATATATTTACTTCAATTATATATTTACTTCAATTATATATTTACTTCAATTATATATTTACTTCAATTATATATTTACTTCAATTATATATTTACTTCAATTATATATTTACTTCAATTATATATTTACTTCAATTATATTTTTAGTAAAATTCAACAGTGAATCATCATAATTCCTGAAGAAAATCAATTAGGTTCAGAAAAAGAAACGACGAACTCAATGAATTTCAGCAACAAGTACACTAGGATCAGATATACTTCAGGTCTTTTTTCCAGTAAACAAAGCACGTTCAGACAAACGGGTTAATATAGTCCATGCACCCAGGGCCCTCAACCACGAACGGGGAGGGTAGGAAATAGAAAAAGATGGAGTGCTGAACAAGAAAGCAAGTAAATTGTAATAAGTTAAGTCACACATTGCCGTACTATTGCCGTACTATCTTCCAGGATGGCCCTGGACCTACACAACGTGGATTAACTGAGTGATCACACGTCTGACAATGTAGTAATACTATACGATACTAGTACTATTCACTTCTGCATGTCTCTCATTCATCAGAGTTAGGACCGACACACAGCAACACGTAAGATTTCTTTAAAGGAATAACCCTCATTTGAGCCAAAAATTATTACACCGTCCATAAATCTGTTCTTAACGCAAATTTCTGGGGTGGACACTAGAACTGTCTGGGGTGAGCACGACCCCCTCCCCCACAAGTTACGCAAATGAAGACGTTTAATTTGAAAATTCATTGCAGACTAAAATTGTAACATACGAATTAAGTGAAATCGCATAATTGTAATTCATGGCTGCTGCCTGTATTGTCGTTAAATTGCAGTAAATACCTTCAGAACGAAAGAACAGTTGGAGTAAAAAGATTGAACTCGAGATAATAGCTGTTCATAAGCTCGACGCTTGAATATGCGTACTTTTGTCACGGAAACAGTAACTACACTCAAGAGCAAAATATGAACACACCGACAAAAAGGGACCAGTTTTCCAGGAAAATAAAATAAAAACAAAGAAAAGCAAATTTTGAAATACAACAAAAACAACACATTTAATTAAAATGCTATAGTCGACAGGTACGTACCCAGGGGGGACCTGGATCCTCCCCAAGTTAGTTGATATTACAAAGAAAGTTATAAAATATTATTAATTTACAAGGTAAGGAATTAACGAGAAATGTACAATTCAACAATATTTTATAGGCAATTAACTTATAAAGTTAACACCAATAAAATTTTGGAGAACGTCCGGATCCTTTCCGAAATAAATTTCTTGCAAAGGACCTGCTCGTTAATGACGTCTAAAGAGCAGAAATTTTTGCATGGAGTGACATGGTAGCGAACAACGGTCGGTTGTGGCGACGGGGCAGCCGCGGTGGCTACGGTCGCCGTCACTGCCAGAAATAGCCGCGTGGCGGCGTGGAGCGCCGGGTGGAGAGTCGCCAGAGGCGAGACTAGAGTCCTTGAGAAAAAGAGGACACGCCAATCGTGTCCACAATTCTGGAGCATTTAATTTCTCACAAGAGTCACATTTACTACGTACAAAGTCTTGTAACCTCTTTGGAGCCAGTTGTCACTCGGTTCTCATCTCTTATTGGTATAGTAGGGAAAGAATACAATACAATACAATAATGTGACCAACAATACCTCTTTCAAATCTTTATGAAAAAGTGCGCGTAGTATTTTTCGGAAATGAGAAATTCCACATTATACTTCCATACCTGGCGGTTCTCTTTTTATTAAGGACTCGAGGCGAGAGAAGAGCTGGCTGCTGCGGAACGGGGAGGTAGGGATTGGATAAGAGGATGGAGCGGGACGGGACGGGGAGGCAAAGGCGAGAGGGCGCGGAGGGCAGAGTGCGTGCATTATTCATGCGACGACGTGGGCGGAAGACCTCAATGGGACTTACTGGCGACGGCGGCGGTGGGGGCTGCTCCAGTCGAGACAAACGGGACCTCTCGGACGTCCAATTGATTGTCACAATGATTGACGGAGAAGAGGGAATAGGAAATTAGCGAGGAATTCGAACGTCGTGAGAGGGGAAGAGTTAACAAGCGGTGACACTTTTAAACCAGAGAACTTTCCATTCCATTTTACGCAGTTTCGATATATACCACAGCATTGAATTTCAGGTACATCATGTATTCAGGTACATATGATAGACTGAAACCTTAAACAGCATGAACTAAACACAAAAATTACCCTCATATTACATTATTTCACGTACACGATTCGCATAGTTCTTGCATATTATTTACTTCGAATTTAGAGTGATTGTAATATAAAAGATACTCGTAAATAAGCAATATTTTTCGGAAATATAAATTGACAACAGTACGTGTATGATTATATATCAAACATTCCACAAGCAAGTAGATAACTAAAACCAATTCTTTTGGGGTGTATGGAGAATCGTGATTCTGCTCAGGGTAGATATGTTATATTTACCACATAAATACGTTTCTAGTTCTCTGCGTTATCTTATGCACAAACTTGAGCACACGAAGAATGAAATGTGAGAATCTTAATATAGAGAACGGAATCTTCTTCATGACCTATTTCTTTTTGATCTTCAATATTTAAACACGGTTAATTTTACATCAAATTAGCTGGTTTCTGAACAGAACCGACGGAGAGGTGATTACACTCGCCATATTAAAAGAAGAGGAAGTAAGAGGTGAGGAAATTAATGTTTGAGCAGTTAACTGCGTTACATGATAATGAGTATGGAAATTTCCCTCTGGTATTTCACTCGTGAGAGTCTGAAATGTCAAGGATAAAATGTCCCAAGTATTAAAGTTCTTTTCGCATTTACACCGGGAAAGAAACACTATTACATCATTTGTATGAGTCGTAAACTTTTTAAAACATGGACATAACCACACACATTTACGGCTAATAACAAGAATCGCTGAAATAGATTTTAAAACTAAACACTTTATGATAATAATTTCACATTTGTTGGCGTGTTTTGCCAAAAGTACACATTTTGCAATCGATGTTTCTAACCAATTTTATTTTACTGAAATATTAAATAGGTCAGTCATACTATTTTGCTAGTACTTACTATTATTACATCTGCTTGATTTGTTTGCAACATGAAGATTTCATACATTTCGCATAACTTAAAAATATAAATAATTAATCATCCTTTATTTCTGCATATCAACCAACAGATTTGATACAACCCGCATTACTAATATGTATTGCAACATTTTTATAGTTCCTATTTAAGGTGTCATTCATGAACTATGTAACGCAAATTACTAGATTATAACACCAGTTCCCCTCCTCCCATTAACGCTCCTATAACGATACCTCTATCCCCTTAATGATTACGTCGAGCTAGTCCCAACTTTTCTCACCTCCCCCCTCCCCCGTCGTTAAGTTGTGGTGTTTACGTAGGGTTTATTTTCTTCGGAAATTGATAGGACAAATTTTGACACACAGACAATTGTCCATACCTCTTTTCTCTATTTTTCAAAAGGTCAAAATCCTGACTGAGACATTGTGGTTTAAATATAGTCATAGTCTATAAAAGGTCGGTAAATTTTATAACTTAGTTAGAAATTATCTGATAATCCAACTCATGGAGAAAATCGAGAAAAAAAAACATATTGAATTGAAAACGACTTTTCCAGCAAGCAAATTGCGATATATCTGATTGAGAAACAAATTTTTAGAAGTTTTTGACGTAGTGTACAAGAACTTTGGAAAATTTGTGGAAGGTTAAAAAAATAAAAAATAATTTTAGCAACCCAGTGCTCTAAAACAGAGTTTAGCACAGCATTAATGTCAACTACGATGAAGAATGGGCAAGCAATTGAAGTTAATTTCGTTCCGTGGCACCGGAACATACAAGGGCGTACTCCGAACCAAGAAGATATATGGCCTCTTCATATTCAGGAACTCGCTTGACAAACTATAATGTAACCGTAAGTACTTTCACATCCATTTCCAAATGAAAGATAACCTTCGCTTTCATCATAAACATTTCAGTAAATCAATACTTTTTTAGTATATTGATATCATACAATAACACAATAAAACGATTCAATCAAATTAAATTCAAATCATATCAATCAGACGCATTTCTCACACACTTTCATAATCTGCCCAGCATTTACAAACGAATATATAATGAAATTATCACTTCCGATCCCATACAAGCAAAACGTAATATCCAACACTTCATGTAACAAGTAAATAAAATGAAAGTTTTGAAAACATATTTTAATAAATAATCAAAATCGAATCTATTCAATGGTACGGGAGAGAAGCATTTGTTTTCAAACCCTCCATGTCGCCATCTAGCTAAAAGCGAACAATAATTTTACCCATTCGTGTGGAGCTAATGATTCAAAATAATTACTACACTTATTAAAGTAGTAGCGTGGGAATTGCAGCGTGGATCATTAGTAAGTTTTTAAAAATAGGAACCATAAGTCAAATTAATGCATAATTTTTAAAATTTATCAATTATGTAATAAAGATAACGCGCGAGTCATAAGTTGAACTTGATAAACATCGCATTGGTGACATTTTATGGACTCTTTTTTGTCAGTGATAAGTGCTAACTCAGGGACTAGAACTATCAAAATACATAGAACTCTCGCAATCTTGAAACCTTTAATGAATGATGAAAGTCAGGCACAGTTCATTTCAACACACCCGCGCGAACCTTTATGCGAGCATTAGACAGTGGTAGCGTTGAGCGAAAACTTCTTTCCTAGAAACACTTTCCATTACCAATCTCGTTCACAAATCGCGAACGAGAAGAGCGAAACAGTCGGAGTCTGAGCGATCGAGTACGGAACATTGAACGCAATCTGATCGAAACGCGTCGTCATGAAGGCGATTTCTTCACAGTCGCTCGTATGCGCGTAGAGGCGAGACCCATGTGGGACTCCAGTCCAAACACGGCGCAACGGCGACATCCCGAGGGAGAGGTGTCCCTGGGGAACGGCTGCGGCACGGTGCGCCCTCCTCATTCCCTCGCATCATGTACAGCAGCGCAGATGCGATACGAGCGATCGTTGCGAACGACGAGGCACGATCGCTAACATATAAATTCATTTTTAGCACCATCATTATTATTATTCTGTAGTTGAATGTTTGCCCCAGAAAATTCTGATTGATAAAATAGAACGAGTCTAGTGGCCATTTCCTCTTCAATTATCTACAGATAAAAACTTTCTAACTATATCGGATGTAGCAATAATGATGACTTCCTGAAGATATATGTAAATGTGCTTGGGTAAATTTAATGTTTTTAAATTGAAATATATAGTTTTGGAATTCCTCCTGTTGCAGAGATTACTATTGGGACCATGTGGACTTCTTTCATCTTCCGAATTCTATAAACTTCCTGGGAGAGAGGGGTGTATTTTGAAAATTTCTCTGCCAATGTCTTCTGCAGGTTGTTTGACACTGCAATTTCTAAGAGGAATGTGGTCAATGAACGCTATTATTATTATTATTTCGATGTTATGTGTTCACTTCACAGCTGTAAATACGTTCTAGCTGATTGATATTTCTAATCCCACTCTAAAGGATTAGAAGCACTTCCTTAAAATGAGGACTATGCCAAAAAAAAGAGCCATTTCTTGTATTTCCCGTTCTCTTTGTTTGTCTGGGATGGAATTCAATGCTTCATTAAATTTATAGATAGTGCACCAAGAGAACCTACAATGATAGGGATATTCTTGTTTTAACCCCCACCATCCTACTAATTTCGATAGCCAAATTTTTATATTGCAATAGCAACGTTTCTGCGCTAAATTTTTATTAGTTGGCACTGCTATATCAATCAGCAAGCAGGTTCTGTTTTTTCAGTTCTTTTACAACAATATGTGTTTTATTGGCAGGGATGTATCTGTCAGTGTGGATTTGTTGATTGAACAATATCATGATTTCCTCTGTGATTGTCACTCTCTTGGCGCGTGTTTCTACCATACTTTTAAGGCTAGCAAACCTACATTTCTACATGTCTTCAAGTGAATATAATATGTTTTCAAGTTCATTTTGAGGGGGTAGCGTCGTCTAGAGCCACAGCGTTGATGCACGATCATAGGGGGGAAGGGGCGATCTCGAAGATTTTTATATTCACAGTTTCATATTATTATATTCGTTCGATTTGCAGCTAGATGACAGCGAGAATTGCTAGCAATTATGTCACACCTANTATTTCGTGTTGGATATCGAAAAAGAGCAATCAGTTCTTACAGTCTCTATAGATCAACACTTAACGTCACCGCTGGAGTGATAAAGTAATTTATTTTTTAAATCAAAAGAGGTGGCAATGTTTTTGAATCACTGTAATATAAGAAATGTCAAAACAAATTTAGAAAAATGTTTTTTTTAATCAAATATCTTAAATATGTTAGGTAGTACAAGGTCTCCAATGTACAAGAAATTTGTACAATCTTATTCTGAGACATGAAGGTTTAGAAATGGTTGATTTCAAATGGAATGACTTCTCAGTTCACCTCGGAACCCAGGTCGAAATCTGATAACGCAAAACGTACACGAAACGTCTGCATTCATATAATTAAAACAATAACGAAATCATCAACATACGCATGTCATTAAAGCTTCCGTTGAAATACTTTTGATAGGACATTTTTACTACTACCTAGAACTCGCGAAATCAGAATATTACTTGCTTATCAGACTGTATCACATCGCATTTCTTGGACAGTAACTTACAAGTTTCATGGTTCGCGAAGTAATATGCACGGGTAAGAGACGTGGCGTAACAGTTGAACATAACTCGCTAGTTGCAACACTCGGCGTTGAAACGTTTCCTTCGACCACTTAATATTCCCAAAGAAAGAGACATAGCAATGGGAAATAGCGTATTTCTCGATTATTTTTTTCATTTACCCCAATTTGTGGTTTCTTAGATAACAATAGTTAAGTTATTCCTCAAAAACATTTCTTACCATAAACATAGTACACCGAATAACACAGACTATTTCATACCATTTTGTATGCTGTCAGTTTCGATTTTCTAGAAATCCTTACTTTTGTAAAGTAAAGTCAGAAATTATATTTTAAAGGTTCTGTTATTTTTAGATAGATTTTTTATAATATAAAGTTTCTTATTGTCTCAAATAAAAATAAAATTATGAAAATAAAAAAAATTACAAAAAGCAGCCAAACAAAACGATATTCTGTTAAAAACAGAAATAATATTTTGAAGATCAATTTTGGATATAAAGTGACACAGAAAAAAACAAATTGTGAATTAATGACAAGAAACAGAAAATTTCGTGAATTTAAGAGATGAAAAAAGATCACTTATCTTTCATCTAGATTCAGGAATTACTCATTTTAGATTTTGCGTTGAATTCTCCTTGGAAGACGGTTTCTTTCATCCAAAAATCCCGTGACATTTCCTAAAGGCACGAATAAAACTGATCCCTCCAACAAAGAAAGTAGCCAGACCTGCAAGGATTCTTTCCCGTCTTCCAAGAAACTCACCGCTTCTGTGTGTGAGCGGCCGCAAATCCCTTGGCTCCTGGTCGCGCCACGCAGACCCATGTTTGTAAACAGAAGAGCGTCATCACTACGTAAACGGGAGGGGGGGAAGTCGGAGAGCTTTCGCGCGTCGTCACCGGAATGCGCCAGTAGTCGCGTAACTTCTCTGCCGACAGCGGCGTGGACAGAGTCGGGACTGGTTCATGAACTGTGTGGTACAGGCCAATAGTACAACACGAAAGTAAATAAAATGTAATTAAAGTCGTAAATCATCGAAAGTATTTATAATTAGTAATTATTGCTTAAAAATACGTGTTTTCATACTATTTCGGATTAAAAGTGCACGAAAAATAAAGCAAACTATTTTAATAAAATGAGTTTACCAACAAAGTCGAGTTGAAATTTTACACATCATTTGAGAGTTATAATTTGTTCAATGGATTCGTAGACTAGAATCAACTGAAGTAAATTCATCGACCATTGAAGATCACCAGGATTAAATTAATACTTATCAATTGACCTATTTACTCGATCATTAAATGTCATAAAATTTGACTGTTTATGCCTGTCATCATCAATAAACAAACTTTCAGATTTAAAGTCAAATGAATCGAAAAGGATAGAAGTTTAAAGGTATTTAAGAAGATTTTTGAATCTTAAAGAAAAAAACAAAGCAACCTAAGAGGAAGATGTGCGATGGTTAGTGGGGAATCTACACCTAAAAAGATCCGGTTGGAAATCTTGTAGATCCCTCCCTCTAATCTTATTTTCATGCCATACACTAAATGTGTTTTTACGTCTACCTCGTACAAAACCAACGCAACGGTAGTGGATTAAATGAAATCGTCAAGATTGCAAATGATATTTTCTGAAAAATAACAGAAAATGACACTAAAACACGGAGTACATTATAACAGCAGGTGGTAAGTTAACCTTGAAATGTTACATATTATTACCACATGTTATATTCCATATTATTGACCAGCAGAGCAAGATAATCGAGAATATATAAAGGCAAAGGACATGTACACAACTTCTAAGGATTGTCTAACGAAAATTGTAGAGAAAAGAGATCTTCTTAAGAAGGGGAACTAAAATGAATAATTAAATTATTAAGAAACAAAACACTACAGGAATCATGTAATGACATTGCCAAAGACAAGGTGGTAAAGACTGGCTAACTTGAAAGAAAATGAAAAAAAGAAGTGAATTACTAATAACATATTATTATTTTACATACTGTTATTAAGTTCCATAATGTTTATTCGCTTCGTTTTTTGGTATATATATATTTCAATTAGAGATAGCCAATAGGCGCCAGAGGCGGGTGGAGTGCTGTTGAGCGACTGATCTCTCGAGTCGAGCTCACAGACAGTTAGAGAATCAGTGCTCTTCAGAAAGTAAACCTGTAGTTTGAACATTCAAGGCGGATACCAGAGTTCAGATTTTATTACCAAACAAATAAAATCGAAGTATTTTAAAGCACAGAATTGACAGAGGATATTGTCCAACAACTTATAATCTAAATCAAATTTGTTCCAAATCATCTTCACAGCTCAGACTACACTTGTATATTTACAGATACACACATGTTGGAAATGTGTGAAAGCGCAAAGGTAACACTACAACTAGCTACTACAACAGTAATTCATGAATTATGGTGTATTTAAAAGTGAGAATCATTAATACCTTTTAAATTAAATCAATTCTTTTGAAGAATGGTATCAAGTTTTGCGCTAGTTTTCATCGAATAATTTTTATAACAGTCCTGAAAGGCAAGTCAAATTTCGCTCTGTTCTTTTCTACATTGAATTTTACGACACGTGATCGTTTTGATATCAAATACATTATAAATTACACGTCAAAACCGTCTTACAAGAGGTTTCATCTATCAGAGTCCCTACAACTTCCAAGATGGTTTCATTCAAAATTAACTGCGCAAGAACCAAATTTTATTAACCGAGTTGATAGATAATAGTCTATTCTTTCATTTTTTTTAAAAATCGGGACACTAAAACAAAAGTCACCGTGTTGTTCATACTACCTTAAACCTAAATCAAATATGTACGAGATCCTCTTCCCTTTTCAGACCACATTCATATATTTACAGATAAACACATGTTGGAAACCTGCGAAGCGCACATAAAAACAAGGACATATGAGCACACATCGCCCAAGGTGATATCTGCAACAAGTGAATCAACAGGCTTCGACGTGTGACGAAGAGTCAACAGTTCCGTCGATCGTAAATGGCGCTTGAAATGTTAAAGCCGACAGGCGTGCGTTGCTTGGCCGACTGGCTTTTTGTGGCGCGAAGGGGAGGAGACAACCGGGATCCAACCGGTCTCTCCAAAGAAGAAAGTATATCCGACATGAATTATTAATATTCGCGGAGCAGCACATTGTGCCTACAAAGATGCTGTTATGATACGCTCTAGTATGGCGGAGGTGACCACGAAAATAAATCAACGCGAAATGGGCATACTCGTATTCAAGTCAAATTGGGGCTTTCTATTCATGGAACTGGCGCACGAAACGCCAGGGCAGCACGTGAATGGACTTGTTCAAATATACGGAAATTCGTACCTCAGGAAGTCAGAAAATGGGTTTATTTATTCTCTTACTGTATTTTTTTTGTAAAAATAAAACTGTATCAATTCAACTCCATTAGTAAATTGTAATTTTGCACGTTAAAATGTGACCATTTTCCGCCTTTCTGTGTTTCTTATGCTCGAATTGATACAAAAATTTGTACTTCAAGTTTGATTTTTCTCAGTTTTATCACGCATTTTATGCGATACACAGAAGTTCAATACTACACTTATAAACTTATAAGGCCTCTGAGACCATATATGTTCATCAACTTCTAGAACAGTTCATTATTTATGTACATCAACTTCTACTACAATTAATTATGTACATCAACCTCAGTATGAAGCAATTATATTGAATGGCGATCGTAGTTACTAGTGTCAATAACACAATTGTTATGATTTATCTCGAATTTTGGGTGATATTAACAGTTATCATTAATTACCAATTCTTTTGGAACAATAATTGATAACGAAACGTAATAATTACGCAGTTCCTGCCTCCACTACCACTCGGGAAAAAAATTGTTAAACATTCTGTATGTATTGTAACAAGGGGGTGTCAAGTTTTGCTCATATTTCGATGGGATGGGACGCATATCAGAATTTTACCCCGGGGAACAGAAATGTTAAATACGTCATTGCCTTGGACACTTTGATCGGAATTTACGGGATGGTTACTCGCTTGCCTTCGGAGAGTGAATTAAGTTTATTGTCATCCACATGGTTAGCCGCAGTTTTCTAGTACTTTAGACAACACATATTTATTTAGTTAAAATACGAAACGTTTCACTCTCTTCGAAGATGAAACGGTATTGAGTGGCCTAATATTCGCAAGTCTTTTTAGGGAAATGCCGGAGAAGACCTGGAATGCCCTAGAGCCAAACCGACATAGACCTCCTTCACTTCTTAGGTATTGCTGATCGACCATCCGCTCAGCCTAACTGGACAAGTCTTTCAGCTAGGGCGGAAATGTAATCCAGAATTTTTCATATTTCCGGGAAATATTGCGCAGTTTCTCATAGTGTCTTGAATCAGCTATAGTTGATCAAATGATTGTGTCGTGTCTCCCTCCCAGCTACTCCACCAATAAAGGGCTGTCTCTTATNGCACCGACTAACAACTGGCGCCAAAGGGGATATGAGAATTTGTGTGTAGTAAATGAAGCAGTTATAAGAAATAACGTGCTCTTAAGTTGTGGACATGGCTGACGGTTCTCTTGATTAAGGGTTCTTATCGAGAGCAATGTCTGTTCGGTTCTTTGAATTCTCCGGTAACTCAACATCTCTCCTAATTCCTTCGCCATATCACGTGGTATATTTATTTTATTTCTTTCTTTTTTAGTCATACATACGTAATATAATACATATAAATATGTATCGACCACTTTACCAGTAAACGTAGTCATTGCAAGGTTCTCTTCAATTTTCACTCTCTTACAACTTGTTTACACTTCATCTTCATCTCGTCCTTGCCCCTGAGAGGCAGACACAAAAATATCCCTTTAGCTGTTTTTTTTCAGAACATAATACAATTTGTAAATTCTCTTGCGCGATATGTAAGTCTATTCTCCTTCTGGTCTCCAAGTATTCCCATTTGCTTCAATCTCTTCATGAACACCGCTTTCTCCCTTCCGTAAATCTCACAATACCATAATGCATGAATCGCGTCTCTTCTCCCTTCTCACTTATACATTCACCACTCTCCCGTACACGTACCTTCTTCAGACAGCTATTAAAGTTGCCATGATCAGTCAGGAATTCTAATACTGGGGGCGTCACCCTGAACTATTCATTTATTTTTTATCTTATGACTTTTGGCGAGGTCTGCTCTTCCACCTAACCGTTTGACCTTCCCCAGAGATGTTGGGTTGCCGGGGAACTTATGGTACCGGACTAGGTGCGGGAAACCTTAGCTCAAAATCTCACCTAGTTTGGCCAAGCAGGGTTCGAACCAGGATAACTATATCATCGCTGTCGGTTCGCTGGAAGAGAAGGCCTGATATTTTATTAGGCGGCGAGGTTCAGACTAAGACACGAAACAACGCGGGAGCGCGCGCGTCCAGGTGGGGCAAGCGACGCGACGGCTGCTGTCCGAGTGAACGGCACGCGGGGCGTATGCTCGCTAGTCGACGCGCATCCCGAGAACAGTTACGAGAGAGCTCGCTGTCTCCGCTGCTACGACGACCGCCGAGGAGTTGGCATCGACGACCACGGAGGCGCCAGCACGGCGGGCGCGGCCGCAGACAAGCGACGGAGGGCATAACTACACATTGCGGAGGTGGAACATAGGTTCCCGCGATGTCAGGAATCTCACGTGATGAAATGCAGAAGGAATGTTCCGGAATGTGTCGGTGAAATATGCCGACGATATCCAAACTTTCGTTCTTCAGTTATCATCAATTGAATGCTATGAGGCGAGATCAGTGGCGCCACGACGGTGGCCGTGGTGGTGGTGGGGGGAGGGGGGGGAGAGAAGGAGTAGCAGTTTCTTCCCGATCCCGAGAAAGTCAATTATCGGTAAATAATAGTATATAAATTGATCGCTGTTAATTGTCGTTAAATTACAGTGACAAAAGGAGGTTTCGCTTTTTTAAAGCGGAATAAAAATCTATATATAACCCGTATATTCTCTGGATCATTTATTCACAAAGTATCTAAATGCCTATTCAGCTAAGTATAATAGACCTACTTCTTATTAAAAAACAATATAGAAATATTTTCATACGTTCATTTTTATAATTTGAAGAAGGATGAGGGGGAAACAGAGTGCCACAAATCCAAAATTCCCGTTTCACTTCCCTAGCGTTAAACCTTTGGACGGACAAGGATAAGATGAACGATTTGAAAGGGTTCTTCATGAAATGAAAACTAAACAAAAGTGACTCTAATTGATAAATAATGTAAGCTAATGATAGACGACTTTTATACAAGAATAATTTATAAAATTGATACGAGAACAACCAGTCAACCCGAACATCACCGTGATCTTCATTTCTTCCACGAGGACAATATGTGCTTTACTCGGGACTCGAACACAGAACTCCAAGTTTCATAGGAGACCTCTGCCAATTGAGTCACAAGATTCGTACATCATAAGGCACAAAACATACACAAGGGACGAGATTCGGTTTGATATATCAATCCGCTTCGGAATTTTTGAAAGAAGTCAATTCCGCGTTCAATTAACAAATAGGTGGGACTAGCGTTCCAAGTTAGTCAAATCACTGAGGAGTGTAAGTATAATGACGAAAAAAAAAAATTTTAATTTNNNTTAATAGTACGGTATAAACAATATCCAGGAACACGCTCGACTTGTGAAAAATACACAAGAGCACGTAAAGACATGGCAACGGTTTCCTGATTCACACATCACGCCTCGAAAACAATGTATTAGATTTTTGAATTGTCTGGTGACATGTAGATAAAAGATGTAAAAATACCACGGAAAATTTACTACAAATCAAAGTAAACTTCCATCACTTTCGGGATATAAAAGGTCTTTTTTTGAAAAAAAGTGTTTCCCCCACAAGAAGCAATGTACAATCAATTATAATTGCAATTATTAAATTTCATTGACGGGTGAGGTAGTTTTTAAAGTTGAAATTACAATAAGTACATATGCCACTATTTATGCCGATCTCAGACGGTTTAGTGATTTAATTCTACCTACTCTAAAGATACCTCCAATGCGATCGTGAACTTAAAAAAAAAGATTTCACTAATCCCGGATTACAGTAAGACTAGCCAAGGCCTACCAGACTGCCGATTTGGCAATGACCTCAGTCCCAAGAAAGAGTTCTATCTGAATTGCATTGCTAGCTCAGTATAGTCTAATAGCCAACAAACAAGTTAGTGAAGTCACTTCCTTCAATTATTTTTCATGATAAAACGCACTGCGGGGTAGGTTGAAAAGAAAAGGTGAGTTTTGTCAGCTTTTAAACTCCGTCCAAGTAGTCACTTTTTTGTCAGCCCTTTACGAAAAATTTTACACAACATGGTTTTTGCAGCATAATTACACGAGAGGAAGAAAAAAGATCTATATTAAATTTGCAATCAGGGTACAGATTCAAATCAGGATAAAGATACAAGAACATCCCAAAATTCATTAATTAAAAACGATTCCCGAATCACGGTCGCTGAATATGACAATTTCTGAACTAACGTGAAGATACCATAAGAAAACGAATCTTTGAAACTCAAAAGACAGAATATATGAGAAATCAAACTACAGCACAGGAAGTTTCAGAATGAAATTAGACTTCGTTTAGCTTCGACAGTTGTAAATGTATTACACTTCTATGTCACACGGCTCAATTCACATTGAATGGCTACCCTTACGAATGCAAACCGGTTACATGATGAACACTTTACACATTCAAGGAGTGTGGTACAAGTGGAGAGCACATGGACAGAAAATAGGTCGCTTGAATAGGGCCAATGAAAATTACAGAGTCACAGAACAACGGAATTGGATTAACCACAGATTTAAGAGTAGAATACGGGCAACGCGAAAGTGATACAATTTAATTTATTCTGAATGAATATCATGACAGTAAAAACCGATATGAATTCCTAGATCGTTATAAATTGATTGTTAGCAATGCGTAATGAAAAGGAAATGTCGCCTGAAGCATAATTAAAATTTATTTTAATGTTAAAGAAATAAATAAAATGTGCTGAAGCAATGTCTATACTACTGAGTATTTTAATAATAGATGGATAATATATATTTCATCTTTAAATTGACGTTGGTTAGGCAAAGGCAACTGAAAACAAGCTTTTTATAAGACAGATGTTACACTGTTCCCTTTCGGGCAGTCATTCGATCAGTTAAGGAACTCGGGAAAAGCGTACACACATCGTTTAATTAGATCTTGTCATTTTTTAAATTTCTTTTTGAGTTCTGGAAACTCACGAGTGCTCTTTACACCTTTACTCAAGAACGTATCTAGGTTTCTGGACGGGAAGAGGCAAGGTCTTGGTCAATTAAGGGGCAATAAATTCAACATTTCATCTCTGCAATAAGTGTGCAACGTTACACAAACCCCGATCAAAGTGTTTAAGAGCTCGTCGAGTTCACGAGATATTCTTCAACCGGCGTAGATTGTAGACGACACTTGGACAATGCTAAAACAGCGGGGATATCACTTCATATATATTTTTAATGAAATATTACAAATTAATAAAACTGCTAGATTCGCAAGAAAATTCATTGACCAGATGTGCGATATTCACCCGAAAATTTTGAATCGCATTCATGTCTTCTTTTTTGGTTTGTTTTTCAAGTATTGCCAGCTAGCCACACCGAACGTCAGTACAGGGAATAGAGCAACAAGGAACTAAGTCCAGATTACAAATCGCAATCGTGATTTTTTTATTGCTACGGTACCAATTCGAACGTGATCAGTTTATCAGTCGGAGATCTACTTCTGCAACTGAGAGGTGCATGGCAAGAAGGAAGCTGTCAAGCAGTGTTCGCTTTATAGCTCCACTCTCAAGACACCACAACGCCCCTTTGCCGTGAAGATGCCAGGTGTCACTCGAATCCACTAAACCTAAGGAAGAATCTTACGTACTTTCACTGTTGCGTCTCTGAACTCATCCAAACAATACATTAACATGTAAGAGTATATGAAGGGTTAAACGTCAACGCATCAGCTAACGCAACTCTTTAGTAGAGAACAAAATATTTGAATGTCACAGAGGAAAAGGAATTTGAAAATATATTTCTTATGCTAATAAACTTTCACAGCACAAGGTTTGCTACTAGTTCTATTTTTGTTTGGATAGAAAAAAATAAAATTGTAAGAATGTAACGCATTCTGAAAGCAATGCTTAATGGACGCAATTTTTTTAAATCAATAGATACACCGTTATTTGTACTTTCAGCTATATGCAACGTTTCAAATGAGGTAAAATATTGGTTATCACAATAAAAAACCTATTTAATTCTAATATATTTTAAAAACATTAATAGAATTGTCACTGAATTTAGGAAGTCACTAGTAATAAAAAAACGCTTACTTTATTATTGCCCTTAAAATACTCCATTTTGTTTATACGTAGTTCAAATCTTACGTTAGCAGAGGTAAAAAAATGGCAAAGAAACAATCTATTGACAAATTAGTGTTGAATCTGTTTTCAACAGAAAAATCTGCTGAAAAATTACAATTAATTGAAAATTAGATCCAACAAAATATGAATTAAAGACTAATACTGTCATCATATGAAATCACAGCGTTCTCCTAGAGTTATTTCGTTGTAATTTATTTTAAACAAATAAAACATACAAAAAAATTAACCAGGTTTTTCTGGCTAAATAAAGAGTATTTTGAAACTGACACGTCAGCACATGTTAAATAACCTAAAGAATACATGTATGCGTTTACCTCAAAATGCGTTAAAATGAATATGAAGTGTTTTGCACCTAGCTGTTAAGAAATTCTAATACTTCAACGATTTCTAATTTTGTGTAAATTCTTCTTTGAAAGTCGCTCGATAGTATTGAAGTATTGTAAACAACTTGGCAATCACGGTAGACTACACCAAAAACAAATGAATGAAGAACAAAAAGTCTAAAGAAATTTTGAGGCTTTCGATATTCTTTTTTAAAACCTGTTTCCGATAAATATGTTTTAAAGTTGGGCGAGTTGTAATGGAGAAAGTCATTTTACCTTTTATAATTATTAATTTTGGAAGTGTTTAGGCGGTAGAAATGATAGACTAGCTAGAGTATTTAAGAGCGATAAAACCGTGAATGAATGAGGATTTTACGATGAGGTTAATTCACCAATGTCGAACTCTCAGATTTATTCATAGTACCAAAATAGTCTATATTAACTAATTTATTATCAAAAGTCAAAATATTAAGAAAAATATTCTTCAACTTTCCTTCACGTTCAAATAAANTATCAAAAGTCAAAATATTAAGAAAAATATTCTTCAACTTTCCTTCACGTTCAAATAAAGACACGGAAAAATATAAGGGACTAAAAATAATAACGTTGCAGCACTTCATAGCAAAATTTGGTGCAACCAGCAATGCAGATGCTTTCTATAATATTCGAGGGAAATAAATAGTGGGTGAATTCATCATAAACACTTGAAGCACTTAGAGAATTGCCATCTCCAGAGAGCCGCCGTATGTAGGTACCGGTGCCAAGATTACGCCTCAGACATCTACAGAGCTTTACGATTTGACCCGGACTGAAATCAGCCAGTTATCTCGGTAAGAGAAAACGTTCTTGGCAGGAGTGGCTTAAGGCTTGAAGGGAGCCAGATCGTCCTGTTATTTGTTTCCACGCTAACACCCACGGAGAGAAACTCGTTGAGGGAGTGTCACATTCTTCGTCTACCCTTCGTTCTCCGTTGTTACATACGGTCGGTTGTGATTGTGGATATCTTCTTCGTTAAGACACAGTCGTCTCACAGCACGTTTTAAATGTGACGTGGAGTTCTATACGAACCTGAAAGACCAAGAGCTCAGACTCGACAGCTATTGTTTTATTACTTTTGTATATTAAACCTACTAATCTTCAACAAATTTGCTGGTTACATGGGCTTCACCCCCAGACACTCTTTGGGTCATTGCGCCATCTAAGCTCAAAGCGTATACTCCAAGCATCGGCAACAATTTATATTTATTTGCCAAGCAATATTTTTCTGTGACAATATCGGTCTGATTTTCTATTTTTATAGTGGTTTATAGCATATCGGGTATAAATAAAATTGTGATTGTACATATCTCCGAGTCAAAGGCTATATGGTGATCTAATATCTGTTATGGTTCAAGTGCATTAAATAATTTAAAAGCGTGTAACAAAGTGAGGCGCCTTGTCGCATCGTTATAATGATCCCTAAGGAAGATATAATGATTGTCTGGATAAAATAGCAGAGGATTCTGAGTAGGGGTAGTTATGTTGGCTCACAGAAGTCGTTCCGGACGAATGACATCTTCGTAATTGCTAGGAGTCAGCGTTGCCCGAAAAAGTGCCACGGAATATTTATATTATCCCTGCATTTATATTTATGAAACGGTCGTGTTTGTTAAGACCGAATTACTGAAGTGCCACCCTTTCTTTATACGAAACAGTCTCGTTCACGAACACAATACTCGCAATAGTAATAATATTCATCGCCCTA